>APFE030300615.1:0-74115 GCA_000404065.3 Pinus taeda | reverse complement strand
TATTCAGAGGAATAACTTGGTTAATACTAAAAATCAAGTAGGTGAGGTAGATTTAGATTTCCTGCAGTAGGGGTTCCTTCAAGTGTAGGAATTTTCACAGGGAGGAGTCCTGGTAGGATAAGATCATCTATGAAAAATATTTTAATGGTAGAGGATAAGGTGATAAGCTAGGATCTCCTTAAGAAAGATTCAATATATGGCTCAAGGCTTCACTAGGAAGCAATTCACTTTCTACAAGAAGACCTAGGAAGATATCCGCAAAACCTAGGGTTTGATAGGTTAGGCAAGTGTTGGAGTCCCCAAGACTCAAGGAAAGGATAAAAGGTTTCTTATGCTTGATTTCAACAAGGTCAAGGCTCATTAAACCTTCAAGAAAGCCCTCAAGTTGAGAAAGAAGAAACTAGGGTTTCCCTTTTAGGGCAACACCTAAGGCAAGAGATTTTATGGATGAATTTTGAGTGGATGCCCACCAAAATGATAGGTCATGTAGCCAAGACCTATATCTTGATGTTTAGGCTCTCAAAGCCCCAAGAAGCCTCCACCATAGAGTTTCACCCTAAGCCTTATGCCTTCTAGCCTTAAAAGGACCGAATTTAGGAGGAGAAATTTATGGTTAAAATTTTGAGATGATCACCAAGTGATTGGACTAGTGCCTTGTCCCATGGGTATATGGAGTCTAGGATGCTTAAGATAAGCCTAATTTCCCTCTAATAAGGCCAAATTGGATGCCCTAGCTATAACAATTCCAACAATTACCCACTTAATGGAATAATGGATTTTGATGGAGAATAACGAGAATTACTCTGCTAGGAACATTCATTACATGTTATAATGAGTAATGCATACAACATTCATCTAGATATTCTTCAACAAATTGATCTTAAACAAATTAGGGCACAAAAATTTAATCTAGAATCAATAGTTCCATGCATTAGACATTCAAGAAAAATATTCAAGAATAGACTCCACTTACAAGATAACATGCAATATATCCTTCCATTACACCAAGAACTAGCTTCAAATAATCTCAAAATCAACTTCCATGCATCAAAATGCATCTAAGTATCTCTGAAATCACCCACAAGAAGTAAGTACATGTTCCATAAGAGTTCCAAAATTCACAATTTTGATGATGATTGATCACAATGGAGTGATCTCCATTATATACAAGTCCTACCAAATTGAATTATGCCTAAAAGCCTTTGTAAGTCATAAAATAATGTGAGAAAAACACTCTAGGTCACATGTTGACCTAGTAACCAATGTGCAAACGTAATAATAAACCCACGAGAGGGCCAAAATGTTGATGTCATGCATGCATATGCCCCTTGAAGGCATGCTTGAGCTCCTCATGCGCCAAAGTGAGTGTAGAGGACTCCTAAAATCAAGGCCTAGGGGTTGGCCGCTAGATCTCCATGCAAATCATCATGTGAGCCCCAATTTTGGGTTTGGGACAAAAAACTAAGAATGATGGGTATCCAAGTGGTAAAATCTCTGTCTTTGCTCCAATTTTGAGGGCATTGAAGATGGTGCTAGCCCTCCCATTCTCAAGTTATGAGACAAACCTCATTTGGGCCCTAGATCAACTGCTTGACCCTCGAGAACTGCTAAGCTAGCTGGGGGTATGCTTGTCTAGGTGCATCATCCCATGGATAATATAGGGCAAAGAATAGAAGCTGTGGGTGCTGAAGGTGTCCATGGCTATGAATGATTAAACCTAAATTTGCCCACATGTGTGACCCATAGCCTCTCTAATGCAGATGTCATCCAATGTAGGTGTTCCAAATGCCATGGCCAAGGGTGATGAGGTGTCCAAGAAGGTGTAAAAGCCTTATAGATCCAAAATTTGAGGGTTGGCCCTCAATTTCACCTCAATACCTCCCGCGGGGTTGCCACAAAGTGGTCTCCATGGGTCTCCAACTGCTAAATGAGGCCTCCTCCTGCCTAACATTAAGGCTTCCTCTAGTGCAACAAGCTCTCCTTAGTTTCTTAGTGTGAGACCATCAAGTTGTGTCAAGGCCAGCTTGGGGGCATGTTGTGTCCAGTTGTGTCATCTTGAAGAATCCTTAAATATGGGTTAAAGTCAATGAATGTCTTGGGTCCTGGAGGTTCTCTAGGGCATGTATCATTTGATAGTGTTGCAAAGAGGCTCCATACGCCTAACGCTTCACTTGTTTGTGCCAATATACTGCTAAAGGGTATGGGTACCTATGGAGTGGGCACTGGGTGTCGAAGCTTGGGTTGATGAACCACCTGAAAATAACAACACGAATTCTAGTGAAAGCAACTAGTCATTAGGGATTGAGATCAATAATGCATCTAAGTGAACCGAACTTGAATGCTAAGAGCAATATAATACTTCAAACAAGGATCCCTTTCCAAAATCAAGGGTGTTTTGTCCCTAGGTAGGGTTGGCTAAAGGTCAACCCTATTAGTCGCTTCCAACCCCTAAGGGGAAGAAACAGTGCCCTGGTCCACCCTTCAATTGATAGGTGTTAGTGAATAATAATGTGATAATGGAGGGGAGAGTGCTTCATGGCCAAGTGTCATGGTCAAAGGGACCAACTGATGGGGGTTTCCACATCCTGAGTGTATAGATATGAGGAGGGAGCATTCATGGATGCATGAGTTACCAACTCAACCTTAGTTTTCCACCCCTTTTGTGCGCCTTTTACTTCTTCTTGATTATTCTTTGTATTACTGCTTATAGTTCAAGGGTTAGAGCTTGCTTTGTATGATGTAGCAGTTTTATCACCCCTTTAAGATGATTTAGTTTATTACTCATTAGGGTTGGGACATTCAAGGGTTCCTTCTTTGATGTAATGGAGCATCATGTACTCAAGAATCAAGTGATGGCCATATGAGGTAGGTAGAGCTCATGTCCCGACCATCTTTTGCATTTTGATTTTCTTTTTTGTTTTGTTGTGGCCATGATATGCTTTTTCCTTTTCTTTTCGCTGCATCAACCTCCTAGGGCAAGGTTTCCAGGCCCTACTCAAGGTATGTGAACATGTGGATGCCAAATCTCGAAGGACCAATGACAAGTTGTACCCGAAGAATGGAGGTGAGACACGGGGCTTGTAATGTAGGGTGGAAGGTGCTAAGTATGATATAGGGAAGATGGAACACGCTATCTCAATCATGGCTTCCTAGGTAGTGCCACTTCTATAACCCAAAGGCTGTTATGAATAAATATATAGGAAATAATGTAAATGATAATAATCATAAATAATGATTAGTTCATTAGTAATTAGGTTGAAGAGTCACGTCTAAATGAGACATGACTCTCCATGAAGAGACACTTGCTTGGTATATAAGCAAGCCTCTCACTCTTATTATATCAATTTTATTCATACATTTAATATATAGTAAAGGCCCTTAAGGGAGGTCCAACTGGACTAGGGTCAAAGATTAACCCCCTAGGTGGGGTGAGAGAACAAGAATACGTCGTACGATTGAGGTCTAGCAATCTTCTAGATCACCCCATTATCCATTATAAATGCCCAAACACAAATACATATAAGCACCCAATTGCAAAATGATCAAAGTACCTTTTGAGTGGCAGCCCACCTTCATCCAAGTGCTAATGTCGGATGGGGGAGAAGCACATGGCTAATGTAAGTGGTGGAGTCACATGGTATATCATCATCTAATGGTGGCTGGCAGGGGCTGTTGAGTATTTCGCTGACCGGCTGTCAAATGTTGGAGAATGTTTTTCTCCTATAGGGTTACCCATTTTGGTGGTTAATGGGATTTTCACATGTGATATATGTGTGTGTGTGTGCGCACATACACACACGTGTAAATATGGAACTCATTTGTGTATTTACAAGTATGTTTATTTCCCAAAAACAGTGATGGTTTTTACAAAGTCAAGAACCTGCTCTAAACACTGTCCATGCTGAAAAAGAACAGAGGAAATGTGCACTTCAATCCACTTTTGTCAAAAAAGGGGCATATAGTGCATTTATGGCTTCAATCTACTGGCATTAAGTGTGCACTAAATGCAGATCACCCCTCATTGAATGCAAAAATATAAAAAAAGTAAAAAACTCCAGTGTAATAGAGAGTAAGATGGCAACATTGATGACGAATAGAAAATGGGGTACCTTGGGGTACTTAAGTTTTCTTTTAGCCATACTTCATCTCTTGGTCAAGGAGTCTCCCCTTAACTCTTTTTTGTGTTCTAATTCTCAATGATCACTCTTGCCACAACTTAAAAGTTAAATGTGGTCTCTATGGTATAATGGATAGCTGTATCTTGTGGGGTGCCTCATCAGCCTATCTAGCACTATTTTGTTAGTTTCTTCAGGATTCCTCATCCTGATTTCTTTCAAGCATGATTTGCTTGGGACATGGCACAAACGAAAGCTTCTTTTGCAGCCAATGTAGTTGACCTTAACCTCAAAGTGCTAGGATGGACACTATTATGTGAGGCTTGAGTGGGCATTAAAAAAGTTCCAAGTGGGGCTGGATTTAAATGCCCTCACTGATCTGGCTGCTAAAAATGCTTATGTAGATGACATTACCTAACACATTTTTTTGAGATTTAGTCATGGTTTTGTTTTTGAGCTGGTGAAGCTCATGGCTCATATGTATCTCTATGCTTATTAGGCACCCAGGTTCTCATCACGGATTAAGAGGCTTGCACTAGACACGGCTGAATTCTCATTTTTTGCTGTCTATCTGCATATAACATCACTCATAGTGATAGGACACATGATTTAGGTGGCTCACTATTTCATGACAATTATAGTTACATGACCCTGCCTAGTATTAGTAGTTGATCTTTGCCTTGTATATTTCATACGTTATCAGATGATTACCCATTGTATTCCAGATATAATAGTTAGACTTAAGATACAGGTGCCTTATGTTTTCACTTCATTTTTAACGTCTATAATATATCAGTTAAGGACAGAATTTGGTCAGGAATTGGTAAACTTTGTTCATTACTTTATTTGGATTTGACAACAGAACTGTATATTTTTGACAAGAGAGGCCATTTTGCCCTTGTGGATCCAAATAAAACTATTCCTTTCTAACATCACATATGATGGTCTTTGATGTGTTAGTCATAGATATGTCATTAGATTCCCAAGGGGTTGTAATAAGGAATGTGTACAATGGCTTATCATAATAGTCATCTCTTGTTTTTAAAAAGTTCCACAGAGTGGAATGGTAAGACTGCCTCAACATCTTGTGATTTGACACAATGTGACCAATTTACCTTTGCCTTTTCTGATTGCATTGGTAGAATTCTGTGGCCAGGAAGTTGCCTACTAGTATTTGTGACCAGGTGAACCAGATGGTTACTTCTGTTTTAGTGTTCTGAGCACATAGCCTTCACACCTCTTTAATCATTTGAAGTGTTCTAACTTTTAAAAGTGTGCACAGTCATAAAATACCATGATTGTCAAAGGTCGAAACAGGACATCTATTCCTGGATAATTTAACATGTAACAGAGTTTTCAGTCACGTGCCTTGGAACTAGAAATTTATTGTTCTTGAAATGTTATGAGAAACGATTGTTGATTTTTAACAAAATAAACTTGTTGGGAAGGCAAATATTCTAGTTTCATCTGATTATACTGCCACTCATCTATCTGATGTATGCAATGGTTGAAATCATGCTCTTTTTGTTTGGTTTTAACGTTGCAGTACTCGAGGCCTTGGGAAAGCACTTGCGAGAGAATTCCTTTTTGCTGGGGATAATGTAGTTATTACCTCTCGCAGGTGAATGCTTTGAGCATCTATATTTGTCATTCTTCAAATATTTTTTCTAGCCAGTTCTAAGCTGTTTAAATTTAAAATGCATTGATGCATTTAATATAATACTCAAACTTTGGTATTTCTGAATTTTATGCACCCCAATTTCAATATGTTTATATATTCTCTGAAGGCAGCCCCGATTCAGTAAGGACAACTATAGCACAACTTCAGCAAGAGCTAACTGAAGGAATAGTCATGTCAAAAGCCAGCACTTCTGTAACCTGTAAGAAAGAAGGCCAAGTGATCGGAATACCGTGTGATGTGTCCAATGTCGAGGACGTAAAAATGCTAGCTGACTTTGCAGTCCGTGAATTTGGTTCTGTAGATATCTGGGTGAGACTTGGATCCTTACGATAATCATACTACTATCACCTTAATTGTTAGTGTTCCCATCATTGAAGTTTCTAGATGCAGTGCCAAAGCGAACTTTCCCCAACCAGCCATGCACTATAGCTACTGATTATGTCTGTTTCTATTAGGAATGTTTACATTAAAGTATCCTTTATGGTTCTCTAAATCCATTGTTTGGTCACCACAGATAAATAATGCTGGCATGAACAAGGGGTTTAGACCGTTATTGCAATTCACAGATGAAGACATCAGTCAGGCACGGTTTTATCACAATTCTATTTTTTTCTCAGTATCTTTGTTTTTATTTGCAAATCAAATCCGACCATTTTTAACTAGTGAACTATTCCATGTTACTAGACATATGAGTTAACCTTGGCAGTTGTAGCCTCAAATAGCACTTAAATCAATCCCCATTGGTAAGTAAATGAGTTAAATCTGTCTTGAACCCACCTCAATTCTTCTGTATGTAAAATCTATATGCCAAATGGAATGCCTAGGTAACTGAAACTCTATCCCTGGTATCTCTATTTTGGATGGAATTCTTGTGAAACTGTCATGTTACCAGCATGTAAGTTAGCTTTGGGAGTCACATTCTAAAATACATACTCTTAGATCCACCACCTGTTGGCAAAGTAAATTAAGTAAACCTATCCCTGACCCACCTCACATGTTTTTGTAAAACATATATGCCAAAGAGAATGCATAGGTGCCTGATTTCTGTAAAAAATTTGTTTCCTTTACAATTAATGCAAATGCAGAAAGTTCACCTTGATCTTGAGGTTTCCTGATTTATTTCCTATGAAGTTTCATCCTTGGATGAATCTCAAATATTAATTACAGCAGTATATGCTTCACTTCTTTTAAACCCAATTCACAAAGGAGCCCAAGGAAATAAATACTGAATGTTTCCAGCCCTGAGGGCACACTCTCCAAGCATATGACAGGCCTGAAAATGCTTATTACAGAAGATTTATTACAGCCCTAATTCTGCCCCTTCAGCTTCTATATGTTTGTTAACTCACTTAACAGAATCTGTTCAATATTAATGCATAACCATTGTTGAAATCTATTCATACATCATGAAAAAAATAAGTTGAAAATGAAATCTGCAAGGACACAAAGTTTGGGCAACAAACGGTGCTTCAATATTCATAAGTGTAGGTTTTAACCATGTACAATTAACTGCTGCAAACGGATTTTTAATAAAATAGAAAGATGCAATGGCAGACACACACATTAACACAAAAATTTTACCTTGGAAATCCATATGGGAAAACCATTTTTTTTTTCAAAATATACTTTTCTTTATAGTATTACAGTGCAATATATATATATATATATATATATATATATATATATATATATTATATATCCCACCACATCCCAAACCTTCCAATCCATTTACTGTGGATTAGAATACAACCATAGTTCCTTAATTGAAACTACAAAACCATGGGCTAAACCACCATGCGCCACATAACTTCTAAAAGCGAAAATCATATGCCAAAAACCACCAAAACCGGATGGAAAAAATTGTTCAAAAATTTCTTTTCAAGGGTGCTGTCCATGATTCCCCACACAAGGGGAGTTCTGCCTCCCTGTGGTCCCCCAATTGCACTCTGTAATTTACAAAACATAAAGGTAGTTGTGTAAAGAATATAACACATACCCAACATTCTCTTGTTTTTTTGCATACAGAGGGCTACAAGAGTGCATGATCAACAATCCAAGTAAATAATGCCCATTGTTTCTCTACGCTAAGAGAACTTCTCGGTTGTCATAGATTTTGTTAATGAATTTGCAACATTCTTCAAAGTGTCGTTCTCCACCAACACCTTCTTGTCTTAGAATGATATGTTGGGTTCTTGATTAAGAAGATTGCACTCTGATTGTCGCAATCAATCCTCGCAACTCACTGGGCCAACCCAAAATCTGAACACAATCTCTGGAACCATAGTGCTTCTATAATATTCTTTTTAAGAATTTACTAGTAATAACAGAGATGTACTAGAGGAACTATGAAATTCTCAACAAACAAAAGTATTAAATGCTACAACCATATTCAAAATTTCAGTCGAACAATGAAATGCAACTAGCGGAAAATCAAAACTTCATTAAATCCTCCACAAGAATTGGCATACAAGAGAGGGTTTGGAACTTGAAATCCTTCTCTGAAATATCATGTGCAAAATCTGATAATTGACCCAGCAATTTGTGGCCCTCTATTACAACAAAATTATCCCTCAAAATTTGAGCTTGGCCTTCTGATATTTCAGCTCTCTTGGGAAATTTGACCCTCCAGAAGATAGCAATTCGGCCCTCTTAGAATTGTGAATTCGGCCTCGTCTGAAGCTGGCAATTCGACTTTCCTGAGATCAGTAATTCATCCCTCCTAGAAATGTTAATTCGGTCCCTAGCAAAAATAAACTCGGCCTCCTTACATGATAAGTCGGCTCTAGTAAATAGATTTGGCCTCTTCAAATGAACACGGCCCTAGTAAATAAACTTGACCTCCAACAAATAAACTCTATCTCCAAGAAGAATGATGAAATCGACCCTCTAGAATATTACAACAAATTGAAACTTAACCCCAAAAAATGATCCTGCAATTCTAATAACCCAACCTAGAAAATCGACCCTTTGACCAAGGGTTTCTCCTCTTGAAATTTGCTCCAAACACGTGCAAAGCACAAATGGAATATCTAAAGTGATCTGCCCCCAAGATCCAACGAGGGTGGCACTCGAAGTCCACCGAAATCAGCTGAAGAGTTTTGCTTGAAACCCTAGCACGAGACTCTCTTGAGGCAAGTTGATTTTCAAAGATGATGAATAGAATAGGATGATTGAACAGTGACCCTCTCTCTCTTTATAAAGATTTGTTGGATTTTTCTTCAATCTTCTAGAAGCACCTTTATTATTATTTTAATCGATAAAGTCACTAAGTAGGTTTTATCTTATTTTCTCCAAGTTACTTTTGCCCCTTTTATATATTAATATTATAAAGTGGAGTTAGGAAAAATTTATTTGTCCCCTTAACTATTTCCCTTTGTAAGCCTTGTTGTCGCACAAAATAACTAGGCACCGTGACAACGGTTCAGATCGGAGGCTGTCACCCTGATCCCCAATCTCTCCGTTTAAGCTCTCCCTACAACAGGCTAAGGGGGGTAGACCCTACGAAAATAGAATGAAGGAGAACTAGTTGGAAACCAGCCAATTCGGGAAACATAATGAAGCGACCAAGTACTTTATTTAGATTTAGCAAGATTTATAGGATTTGATTAGATTTTAAGCAATTGATGCCAATACCTTATGGAGTCAACTATCTTGCTAGGAAATTTATGACCATGTAATTGATTTGCAACTGCTCCTTGGATGAATAACTATTTTATATGAAGTGCAGATCCTAAAGCTAATATGAAATGCAAGAATCTTGGTTAATTTTAGTTAAATGCCTATCTAAATTTTAACCCTTCGATTCTTTCTATATTGAGCTTGATTTCGTAGTAATTGGTAGAAAGAAGATAAGGTGAAACACATTAAGGTGTGATTAATGATACCTCTCCAGAAAACCTAACATACCCGGTGCCTCCGACGCTGCAGAGAGTTGTGGCTCTGACGACTGCAAGGTCACCGTTTTAAGTACTATTAAAAGCAGGCTTCTCAATGGATACTTATCTCTCTATTGACCAAGCTTATGCTTGGAAGTAAATTTTATTTATGCAAAACTAACTTATTTGCAAATGCACGAGATGATTAGAAGACGAGATGAAGTGAGATTCAAGGATGAAAAATGCTTATGCTACGATCTGATTCAGAGTTATATATCAAAGCCCTTAATTGTCAAATGAATGTTCACTTCACTAGACAAAGATTGAAAGATAAACTTCTTAGCAATATCATAATTAGACCACAAGCTTACTTCAAATCTTCTAGATTCTTTCAAATGCAATTATAGCTCAAAGAAAACAAAAACATCTTCACAAATTAATATCAGATGCTTGAAAAATACTCAGTTTTTGAAACAAAAGATATGAATTTTATCACGATTCCATGACAGAGTACTTAATTTTCAGAAATTAGTTCTTAGGACAGTAGTAAGAAAAACTTTATGACAGCAACAATATGAGAATGAAAACAGTAAGCTTTCAATGATATCTTTATGCCAAAAATTTACCGAAATTTTTCCAAACTCGCCCACATGAATTATAAAAAATTTTCAGCCTGTTATGATGTGATTTCCAGAATTATATCAGATCTGATATATTTATTACAACCAACAATTAAAACATGAAATAAGCCTAATTATGAATGCCCAACTCAGGAGATTAATTCCTTAATGTATTAGACAACTTATGAACTAATTTTAGGGTAACCCACATGAAATTTTGCCACTGTTATATTTCAGGCTTCAAAAACAGAATTATTTAGAGATAATAGTCACCCAAAATGTAGATCTTAGCCAAATTTTTGATACACATCAAACATAAATGATTTATTAATGTATCTAGCAATTTTTTTAGTTAATTTCAAACCACTTAGATGTGTTTTTCACCACTATTAAAAAGGCATATGACTGCTGTAGCAAACAATGAGGAAAAAGATGGTTTAGAGATCAAACCCTTAGGCCCTAGGCCTTGAAGATCACTTTCCCAAGTTGTTAAAAAAATTTCAATACCTGAAATGCAAATGTTTACCAAATTTTCTGCAAAAACCCACCAATGATTAGCTTCAGAAAATCAAATATTCAAATAAAAAATGGAGCAAGGGGAATCTAGGGCCAATAAGAGCTAGCACTAGGCCCAATAGAACTAGCATTGGGCTTGGAGAAGACAGATCTGGGCTTAGGAGCCCCAAAACTTGAAACCCTTGTTTTGAATTTTTTTTTTTTTGCTTTAGATCTTCAAAATCTTAAATGGCTGGCCTTGCAAAAATATTTGGAACAAGATATTGCCCTCTAGGGTCTAGAATTAGCTCAAAACCCACATATCTGCTTGAAAAAATCTCAGATCTGAAGATTTACTTGGCTGATTTCCCAGATCTATTCCTGTAAACAATTTTTGAGCCCAGATCTAGAGATCTTGCCCTCTAGGGTCTAGATTTAGCTCAGATCTGAAGATTTTCTTGGCTGATTTCTCAAATCTATTCCTACACAAGTGAAAAGAGAAAACTCCAATACCCAAGATGTACAAAAATAGAGAAAATTGCAAAAACTAAAGTGTTAAAATTCAAAATTATGTTACAAAATTTCAGATCTACACAAGTAAATACCAGATCTATACAAATAATTTACAGATTTATCAGATCTGAAGAATATGAGTCCAACTCAGCGCCCAGATCTGATAATCTAAGGCTCTTAATAGCCGGATCTATCAAAATTTCCACAAAATATTTAAAATATTTTGAAATTTTAGAGAGGCACTAGCCCAAAAACACTCTGCAAAAAAAAAGATTATCATTAGATAAATCCCGAGGCTTATATGAAGTAGGCTCTTCAGAAAATATGTGTTGAGAATTGGCTGTTCCAACTGAAGACTATCCCCAAACGCTCAATGAGAACCTAAGAGATCTTTTGCAAACACTAGATCAACTATCAAATCAAGTAGAGAAATAGAACAACAATAAAATTATGAAGAAATAGAGATACCTGCTACTTCAATCAAAATTAAAAATGTTACCCTAGATCCAACAAACTGAATAAGATATTTGTATTTAAATTATTCTAAGAGAGCTATTGATTGATAGTTTTCACATAATATTAAGTAGAAATTAAAACATTGTTACCATAAATTCATGAAGAGGAACACTACAGCATGTTGAAACCCCAAAGACTTTTGCATTAATTAAAAAAAGTATACAAGAAAACTTGAGAGCTTAGTACATGATCTAGAGACCGAATGATCTTGACTGACAAAATGACCTCCTATTTAAATATCAATCTTCCAACGGCTAGTTCGAGTGATCCTCGTCAAAGCAATCTCGACTATTGACGAGGATCAAAATTTCTTCTAATTTCATCCGTCGAAATTTGAAGTTCTTGAGGAAATTCGAACTTTTCAATTAAATGCATTTTAATTGATTCAAAAATTAAAATTTTGAATTAATTTCCCCAAAATTTTGACTTTGACTTAACCCCAGGGACCAAAGGCTTAAAATTGAGCAAAATAATTAATTTACCTTAGTCTCTGGACCTTTTAAAATTTAATTTTTAAGGCCCAACGAATTTTGCCTTAAGAGAATTTAAATTTACCTAGGACCTAGAATTAATTAAATTTCTGGCTTAGGATTTTAATTAATTTTGACCAAAAAATTTAATTAATTAACCTATGAGGGCATAAATTATTTTTTCAACCCTCAAGACCCTTTACATCATGATTTTCACATTTTTTACATCTCAAGAGGGAAAACCCATTTGCAAAAAACCCTAACATACTACCCAGTTCTGCGACACAAATATAATTTAGCAGATCAAACAATTTGTAATAAAATAACCCAACCAAATAGTTAGGATTATTCCCAAATCATTTCTACATAGACTCGATCTAGAACACTAGGACTCCCCTAAGATCCCAGTGACAAAATGCATTCCAACTTTGGGGTAAGGCTGAAGGAAAACTCTGTCGACCATCCGAGAATGGATCGGTGAGACAAAAAACCTCCCGGAATGTGGATTGTCACCAGAAAAGTAGGTTTACCTAGGTGATTACATACACGACACGGATCTGTTGAGATTATTTATATTATACACATGCAGAATGGGTTTACATTACGACATGATAATCAGGCTGATGATGATAGCTGAACGGCACAGATATATCGATCAGGTGCTATCCCTTTTGTGAAAAAAAGGGTGTATTGCTATGGGTCGTTGACACGTAGTGGTCAACAAGCCTAAAGGAGACAAGCTAGGTTAGTAGGAAAGATATCCCCGTGCTCAAGTAATTTGGGACATTATAGTCCTCCCCACCCAAGATTGCTTGTCCCCAAGCAAGTGTAAACATGGATGTTGAAGTATCTCCCCTTCCCATGTTGCGTCCTCTATTGATAGATCCTTCCATCGGATAAGGTATTCCCTAATAATTTTGTTTCTTAATCTCCTCTCCTTCATCTCTAGTATCTCCCTCGGAACCAATACCAATTGTCTTTTCTCATCTAAAGAAGGCAATTCAGATGAAGATATCACCTGCTTGTTGATTTTTGGTAGCATCGCTCTAGCCAAGAAAATTGTTGGAGAGGCTAAGGCACATGAGATCTCGAAGACCCATAAATTGTTTGGAGAAATTCCACCCGGATGAAGAGATATTAAAATAATTAATATTTTTAATGGGGTCCCTAAGTCTAAACTTAGGAAAATTAAAATATTAATGTGTATTAATATAAAATGGGTGATAAAGTTCTAAATAACGAAGATCAAGCCATATCTAATCTTAGCCGTTGATTAGGGACTTAATCTCGGTCGTTGAATCGTCAACAGGAAAAGTATAAGAGGAGGCTTGAGGGTCAGTTGGAGATACACCTAGAGAGTTTAAGAATTCAATTTTTGGGGTTGGGTTTGCTGAGGAAATTGAGTTAGAGATCAGTTGTAGTGAGGGGCAGTTCAACAAGGGATTTCGATCCGAGGCTGAGGAATACATATCAGAGAGGCAGCGAAAGTGTCGGAAGAGGCAGTGTAGAGCCTAGGAGGGCTAACGCAGAGGCTAAGGAGGCCAGCGCAGAGGACGCAGAAGCCGCAAAGGTAGACGTAGAGGCTGACACAGAAAGCCGCAGAGGCTGATGCAGACAACGTAGAGGGCTATAGAGGCTGCGCTGAGGAAGTTTTGTGGGGCAGACTGAGAGCAGATTAGCAAGGAAAGGGTGACGCAGTTCTAGAGAGGTTGACACAGTTCCATAGCAGTGCTTGAAGCAGCTTTCACTGTCCAGCACAAGGAACAATTAGAGTCACTATGGTGTTGATCATCTGGTTGCTGATCTGCCGGAATATCTGTCTTTAGAGAGAGGTACTACTGCCGAGTATATTCTCTGAAGGGTGAGCCATTTATGGCACCCTAGTTGTATTCATAAATCTGCTTAATAATAAAACCCTCATATATGCTGCACAGGATTTCCTGAATTGGGTTTTTCCGGGGACAATTGTCCAAAAATAACAGTGTCCCTTGTGTTATTGTTTCTGTTTATTTCAGTGCATGATTTGTATATCTGTGAAGGTTGCATTTGTGTTTACTTCGATATTTATGCAATTAAATAGCTTGTTAATGTAAAGAACAAGTAGGAGATAGTAAACCAAACATTGCAGTAGGTGTTTATGATGTGATAGATTCATAAATTTTCACATGGTATTAGAGGGATTGCAAATCATAGGAGACTGAAGGCACTAGCTGGGAAAATCTGAGAGTTTGCAGCAAAGAAGGAACTGTCCCGAGAGACAATGTTGTTCTAGAGCCAGAGACGTAGAAGGAAGAGTGATGCAGTGTAGAGAAGGTGACGCAGAGGCTCATGCTGTGCCTGCGTTGGCTTTTAGAGCCAGGAGAGGAAGACGCAGTCGCTGGGAGGAGCCCAGGCAGTAGTTGCGTTAGCTGTCCAGGCCAGCGCAAAGGCAGTGGGGGGGGCAGATCAGGCTTACGCAGTGCCCGATCATCTTTCTGAGCCAAGAAGGATTGACGCTGTGGCTAGGGGGAGCTGATCTAGGTCTCACTGTGATTGCATAGAGCCAAAAGGGCTCAGGTTCTTCAGTTGTCAGGGCTAAAGGAGTTGTGCAGATTTTGATTTGAGGAGCTGGTGGGACGCTGTTTCTGTCAGTGCAGAACAATGTCTAAGGAGACTGAACCAAGGTAGAGGGAACCACTACCTCGACAGATTTTTAGCCAAGAAATCTAGATCTGAGTTGCAGCAGTAAAGGAGGATTGGAGAGGAGTGATTCGACAGTTGGCCGGAGGATTTCCGACAGGGAAATCAGGACTCAGAGGGAGTCTAGAGAGGAGGATCAGAGATGGCAGTGAACGGATTGAGGGATCAGGAAAGATTGGACGGGGCTTCCAATTTTGTCATCTTGAAAGCCAAGATCCTGGAAATCTTGGATAAACATCGCATCAAGGACTATGCCTTGAAAACTGTAGCTATCCTAGTTGAAACTTGACCCAGATGCGAATGAGAAGTATGAGGAGGCCCAGGCGAAGGCAAAATGCATGATTCTAGACGGGGTTAGGGATCATGTCATACCACATATTGCTGAAAAAAACGCAATAAGGGAGATGTGGCAGACCTTGACCACCTTATAACAGGGCTCTTTCGTGCAACGGAAGATGTTATTGGAAAATCAATTGAGGTCATATCAGATGCAAAAAGGAGAGGAGATAGATCCCTTCCTTCTTAGGTTGCAAGGGATTCGCGACCAACTTACTTCTGTGGGGTCTACACTAGATCCCGAATTCATGGTCAGGACTGCCCTGAATACAGTCTTTGAGGAGTGGGAGACATTTGTCCAAAGCATGTTGGGCAGAGCGACTCTCCCTAGTTGGGAGGAGATGTGGGCAACGCTTCGATAGGAAGAGCTCAAGAGAATGACCAAGGCAGGGAGTAGCGGGAAAGGAGTTCGAATCAAAAAGGAGGTGGAGGATGCAGCTCTAGCATCTGTGGGACAACAGGCGGTTCAAAAAAGGAAGAAGAAAGACATCCCCTAGGTCAAGTGCTTCAATTTTGGGGAGCTGGGACATTATGCATCTCAGTGCCCCAAGAAGAAAGGCAAGGGAGAAGCTTCGGACATATAGGCAGCTCCAGCAAAGGCGGAGAAGGATGCCGAGACTGATGACGATTGTGCCATGAGTGCTCATGCGCCTCTAGAGAAGAGGTGGGGAGACATAGAACTGTAGTCGAGAGGACTACAGAAGCAGGGGCAAGATCGTTGAGGTGCCCAAACTCTTGGATCACATACAACTACAAGCTATGTCACAAGGTTCGTCGAACTTTAACCTTGAGGTTCGAATTTTGGCGAACCTTATAAAAGTTTTGAGGTTCGACGAACCTCATCGAACCTCATATCCATTGACAAAGTCCATAGATCAAAACTCATAACCTCATGTCACAACTCAAGCTTGTAATTTATCCTTGTAGTTTCAATGTTGTGATAACATTTTTGATGTTCGCTGATTTTGATTTCTTACTATTTTATCCTATAATTCATTATAAGAGATGAACCTAATGGTGAACCTCATCAAAAAAATTCCAACTCAAACCGAACCTAATCATTGCCAAACCCAAACTCGAACCCAAACCATGTGACATTGGCTACGGGAGCCCTTAAAGACATTAGCATGATGACAGGTGTCGGGTGGAGCAAGCTGTGATGAAGCAACAAGGCTGTGCTAGAGTGTAGAAGTCTATAGCAACGCAGTAGAGGTTGCAGTAGTGCGAGAGGCACAAAGTTGTTTGCAGCAGTGCAGTGGCAGCAGAGGGAGCACAGGATAGCAAGAGAGGTAGCTTCAGCATCACGAGGCTTCTAGATTGACCAAGATGTCAGTGTTTGGGTGAAGTCAGTTACTTACTTCTCGGTAACTGAGTTGCAGTGCAATATTTAGCAGTGGTAGTGCTATGGGCAGCATGAGGCAACATGTTGAGAGGGAGCTGCAGTACAGATGTATCAGTGGCAGTGGCAGTGGCAATGTCATGGGCAGCAGTACAGGAAGCAACAGTGCAGGGGATGTGAAGCAGCAGGCCAAGCATCAACACAGGTTCCGATGCAGGAGATCAGTTTGATGTTTCTATGGTGAAGCATTACTAGAGCATATTCCTCGCTTAGAGGGAGTGTTGATTTTTGGTAGCATCAGATGTGCTCTAGCCATGAAAATTAGTGGAGAGACTAAGGCACATGAGATCTCCAAGACCCAGAAATTGTTTGGAGAAATTCTACCCGGATGAAGAGATATTAGAATAATTAATATTTTTAATGGGGTTCCTAAGTCTAAACTTAGAAAAATTAAAATATTAATGTGTATTAATATAAAATGGGTGAGAAAATTCTAAATAACAACGATCAAGCCAGATCTAATCTTAGCCGTTGATTAGGGACTTAATCTCGGCCGTTGAATCGTCAACAGGAAAAGTATAAGAGGAGGCTTGAGGATCAGTTGGAGATACACCAAGAGAGATCAAAAATTCGATTTTTCGGGGTTGGGTTTGCTAAGGAAATCGAGTTAGAGATCAGTTGCAGTGAGGGGAAGTTCAACAAGGGATTTCGATCCAAGGCTGAAGAATACATATTAGAGAGGCAACAAAGTGCCGGAAGAGGCAACGCAGAGCCTAGGAGGGCTGACACAGAGGCTAAGGAGGCCAGCGCAAAGGATGCAGAAGCCGTAGAAGCAGACGCACAAAGCCGCAGAGGCAGACGCACAAAGCGGCAAAGGATGCAGAAGCCGCAGAGGCAGACGCACAAAGCCGCAAAGGACGCAGAAGCCGCAGAGGCAGACGTAGAAAGCCACAAAGGACGCAATCTGCAGAAGCCGCAGAGGCAGACGTAGAAAGCCGCAAAGGACGCAGTCTGCAGAAGCCGCAAAGGCAGACGTAGAGGCTGATGTAGACAACACACAGGGCTATAGAGGGTGACACCGGGCTAAAAAGATTGCGCTGAGGAAGTTTTGTGGGCAGAGTGAGAGCAGATCAGCCGGGAAAGGGTGACGCAGTTCCAGAGCAGTGCTTGGAGCAGCTTTCGTTGTCCAGCACAAGGAACAATCAAAGTCACTGTGGGGTTGATCATCTGGTTGTTGATTTACCAGAATATCTGTCTCCGGAGAGAGGTACTATTGCTGAGCATATTCTTTGAAGGGTGAGCCATTTCTGGCACCTTAGTTGTATTAAAAAATCTGCTTAATAATAAAACCTTCATATATGTTGCACCGGTTTTCCCGAATTGGGTTTTTCTAGGGACGATTGTCCAAAAATAACGGTGTCCCTTGTGTTATTGTTTCTGTTTACTTCAGTGCATGATCTGTATATCTGTGAAGGCTACATTTGTGTTTACTTCTATTATGCAATTAAATAGCTTGTTAATGTAAAGAACAAGTAGGAGATAGTAAACCAGACATTGCGGTAGGGGTTTTTGATGTGATAGATTCAGAAATTTTCACACTGCTGCACCAATGGTTTCTTCAAACAAGACATGTGGAAGACATTATGTATCTTGCTCCTTTCCGAAAGTTCTAACTCATAGGCTAGCCTTCCCACTCTTCTGATGACTTTGTATGGCCCATAAAATCGTGGCTTCAACTTCTCTATCCCTTTCCGTTTGTGGGTGGATTGTCTATAAGACTGCAGGTGGAAATATATGATGTCTCCCTCCTCAAAACTCCTCTTGATACGGTGTCTATTAGCATAAAATTTTTGTTGGTTTTGTGCTATATGCAATTGTCTCCGTCTTGGATCTCTTGGATCCAATCCTTAGCTTTGGGGTTCGACTTTCTTCAAATATCAGCTCTGCAAATGAAAGGGCATCATAGCCATATAGAGCCTTGACTGGAAACATCCTAATCGACATGTGATATGTGGTATTATAACAATACTCTATAAGGTGCAATTATTTCACCCAAGCCTTCTGTTGCGCTATCACATAGTTGCTAAAGTAATCCTCTTGCCATTTGTTGATTATCTACATTTGCCCAATTGTCTCAGGGTGATAACTCGTGCTGGCTGTGAGATCAGTACCCACTAATTTGAAGAGTTCTTGCCAAAATCCACCCATAAACCTGCTATCGCTATCACTAAAAATGGTCTTGGGCAGATTGTGCAACTTGAAAACCTCTCGAAAGAATAATTTTGCTACCCTAGTCGTTGAATACTTTGAAGGGATCACAAAGAAATCGGCGAACTTAGTCAACTTGTTCACCACAAAATAGATGCAATCTCTCCCCTATACTGATGGTAACCCTGTGATGAAATCCATCGAGATTCTCTCCCACTTTTGTGCTGGGATAGGAAATGGCTGAAGCAAGCTTGCTGCATGTGTGTGCTCCTCTTTGTTTTGCTAGCAAGTACTGCACTCACAAACATATCTTAGGGCGTCCTCCTTGAGACCATTCCACAAGAGTCTCTCTCTAATGGTCCTAAAAGTCATGAGGAAGTTCAGATGTCTCGCCAATGGAGAATCACGTGTTGTATGCATAATATTTTCTTTCAATTGAGACTCGGGCACCAAGTAAATCTTGTCCTTGTAGTAAGTGATGCCATCGACCGCCCTGTACCTGTCATCTTGCAGTTGACAATATAGCATCTCAAAATCCAACTTGTTCTTCAAGTATTCCACTAGAAGGTGGGATCTCCAATCTGCTGAGATATCCATGAGAGAAAATGTTGTTGGTCTCCTGGATAAGGCATTTACAACCACATTGTTCTTGCCCTTTACATATTGTATCTCGAAATCATATGCTTGGATCTTGTTGACCCACTTCTGCTGCCTGTCATTAAGTTCCTTTTGGTCCAGAAAGAGCATGGGACTGTTATGATTGATCTTCACCTTGAACCTATTCCATACCAAGTATGGCGTAAACTTGGCCAATGCATGCATAATGGCCAGAAATTCCTCATCATAGATGGATAAAAATGCTTATAGTCTCTGAGCTTCTTGCTCTCAAATGCAATAAGATGGTTATTCTGCATCAAAATTGACCCTATGCCTTGTTGAAATTTCTAAGTATTACCTGTTAGAAATTTTATCTGTATTCTCTGGTTTATTCCTCCTACTTGTTAATTACAAACAAGTTATTTAAACATATAAATATCGAAATAAACATAATACAGTCTCAACCATCTACAGATCAACAGCTGAAACAAATAGTAAACACACAAATGACACCATTATTTTTGGACAACTCGTCCCTAGAAAAACCCAACTTGGGAAAACCGGTGCAACAATTTTGAGGGTTATTTTATTATGCAATCTATCCTTGAGTACAACTGGGTGCCAAACTGGCTCACTTGACACAGAAAATAATCTAGCAGTAACACCTCTCTATTCAGAAGCAGATATTCAGAAAATCTTCCACACGAAACCCTCTCTAGCAACCTCTGAAGCTTAGCATCAGCCCACCTGGCCTCAGCATCAACCCAGAACCCTCTATGTCAGCCCTCTGAGGCACTGCGCAACCTCTACGACTCTCTGCGTCACTCCTGCTGCCTTCTGCATGGATGATGCAGGCCCTTCTGGCCTTTGCGCCCTCCCTGCTAGCTCTGCGTGGCTCTCTCTGGCTCAGTGTCTACCTCTCTTTGCTTCTGCGCTGGTCTCTCGGCACTATCTCTGCCTCTCCGTCTCGTACTCACTGCCCCTCGCTGCCAACTGATCATCGATTCGACTTTTCTTAGCAAACCTTGCTCTAGAAAATCGAATGACTGATCACTCTGGTGTATACTCCAACTGACCCTCAGGCCTCCTCTTATACTTTTTCTATTGGTCCTTCAACGAGCGAGATTACATCTCTAATCAACGACTAAGATTAGATTTGGCTTGATCCATGCCTTTTAGAACCTTCTAACCCAGTTATATTAATACCCATTATTAATATTTTATTTTTCCTAAGTTTAGACTTAGGAACTCCATTAAAATTATTAATTATTTTAATATCTCCTTAACCGGGTAGAATCTGCCCAAACCATTTCTGGGTCTTGGAGAACTCATGTGCTTTAGTCTCTCCACCAATTTTCATGGCTAGAGCACATGCGATGCTACCCCAAATCAACACTCCCTCTTAGCGAGGATTGTGCTCTAGTAATACTCCACACTCAGCATCACTCTGATTATACGACATCGGTACCTGTGCTAATGCTAGGCCTCCCCACCCAACATCCTCTACACTACTGCATCTTGTACTGCTGCCCATGGCTCTGCCATTGCCACTGCTACATCCGTATGACAACTCATTTTGCATTCGTGCTGCTGCTGGTCCTTTCTCCCAACATTGCATCTGCACTACAACCCCTTCTCATCATGTTGCATCGTGCTACTACTAACTGCTACTGCACTGCAACTCAGTTACTAAGAAGTAAGTAACTAATCCATCCAACTACTGACATCCCCGTCGGGCTAGAAACACTCCCGATGTTGAAACTCTCTCTGCTGCTATCAAGTGCTCCCTCTACTGCCTCTGCGTTGCTGCAACAACTCCCTGCCTCCCACATCGCAACAAACCTCTCTGTGCTATCCTGCACTGTTGCAACCCTCTTTGTGCCTCTCGCACCGCTATAGCCTGCTAGCTCTACGCTGCCCGAGACTACTGCACTGTAGCACTCTTTGTCGATTCATTCGCATCCATTTCTACCGACATCTGCCAGTCCTACTACTCTCTCTTTGGGGCTCCCGTAGCAAAGTATAATCCAAGAGGTTGGGTACCTCAAGGATCCTTGCCCCTCATCGCCTGTAGTCCTCTTGACTACAGTTCGATGTCTTCCCACCTCTTCCTTAGAGGTACATGAGCACTCATGGCACAATTGTCATCCTCCTCTACCTCCTTTTCCGCCTTCGCTGGCATTGCCTTGGAGTTAGACGCCTCTCCCTTGTTCTTCTTCCTGGGACACTGGTTCGCATAATGACCCAGTTCCCCATAGTTGAAGCACTTGACCTTGGAGAGGTCCTTTTTCTTCCTCTTCTCCTGCTTTCCTGCAGATGCCAGAGCTGCATCCTCTTCCTCTTCCTTCTTGATCCGGGTTCCTTTGTTGCTACTTCCCATCTTACTCAGCCATCTGATCTCTTCTTGGTGAAGAGCTGCCCACAATTCTTCCCAATCTGGAAGATTCGCCTGCCCAAAAATGCTCTGGACAAATGTCTCCCACTCCTCGGAGACTGCGTTTAGGGCGATCCTCACCATCAGCTCCTGATTCGGTGTGGCCCCTATTGAAGTCAGTTGGTCTCGGATCTCCTTCAATCTCTCGAGGAAGTGATCTGTCTGCTCCCCCTTCTGCATCTGGTATGACCGCAACTGATTCTCAAGTAACATATTCGTCTGCACGAAATTATGCTGGTACAACATCTTCAAGGTGTCCCACATTTCCTTTGCCGTATCCTTCTTGGCAATATGTTGGACCACATGATCCTTGACCCCATTGAGGATGATGCATTTCGCCTTGGCCATTGCCTCCTAGTACTTCTCATTATCTGCCGGGTCAACTGGGATAACCACTATTCTCAAGGCGAAGGCCTTGATGCGATGTCTAATCTAGAATGGATAGGATCCTGGCCTTCTAGGCCACAAAGTTGGACGCCCCGTCCAGCTTGTCCTGATCCCTCAGTCCATTCATGGCCATTTCTTTACTCTTGCTTTTGACTCCTCCGAGTTTCTACTTCCCTCTGGAAGTTCTCTCTTCGACTCCTTCTGAGTCGCTACTTCCCGTCTGGAAGTTCTCTGCTAGACTCCCTCTGAGTCTCGATTTCCCTTCTAGAAATCCCCCTGCCAACTGTTGAGTCGCACCTCTCTGATCCTCTATGCACTTGCCACATTGATCCAGATTCCTTGGCTAGAAATCTGCCTTGGTAGCGACTCCCTCTACCTTGGTTTTGCCCCGTTAGGTATTGTTCTGTCTCAGCAGCGACAACACCCCACTAGCTTCACTCCTCGCAAACTGCCCACAGCTTCCTAAGCCCCAGGAACCAAAGGATTGAGCCTCCAAGCTCTGCGCAATCCCGACACTGGTTGAAATGCTCCCCAAGCCAACTGCGTTAACCCTCCTGGTCTCTTCGTGAGCCTTTTTCTGCCCCTAGTGTCTGCGCTGACCTCTCTCTGGGCTGAACTGATGATGCAATCCCTCTGCATCAACCCTTCTTTGCCACTTTCTACTAGGAACAACTTCTATCACTTGGGACAACTATTTTTGCTGAAATGCTTTGCTTCAGCTGGTGCCTTCAACTCTCCTGTGATCTGCAACCACGCTCTGATACCATGTTGAAATTTCTAAGTGTTACCCGTTAGAAATTGTATCTGTATTCTCTGGTTTATTCCACCTACTTGTTAATTATGAACAAGTTATCTAAACATATAAATATCGAAATAAACACAATACAGTCTCAACCATCTACAGATCAACAGCTGAAAGAAATAGCAAACACACAAGTGACACTGTTGTTTTTGGACAACTCGTCCCCGGAAAAACCCAACTTGGGAAAATGGGTGCAACAATTCTGAGGGTTATTTTATTATGCAATCTATCCTTGAGTACAATTGGGTGCCAAACTAGCTCACTCGACATAGAAAATAATCCGACAGTAATACCTCTCTATTCGGAAGCAGATATTCAGAAAATCTTCCCCACGAAACCCTCTCCAGCAACCTCTGAAGCTTAGCGTCAACCCACTTGGCCTCAATGTCAGCCTAGAACCCTCCGCGTCAGCCCTGTGAGGCACTGCGCAGCGTCTATGGCTCTTTGTGTCACTCCCGAGCCTTCTGCGTGGATGATGTAGGCCCTTTTGGCCTCTGCTAGCTCTGCATGGCTCTCTCTTGCTCCACGTCTGCCTCTCTCTGCTTTTGCGCTGGTCTTTCGGCACTATTTCTGCCTCTCTGACTCGTACTCATTGCCCCTCGTTGCGAACTGATCACTGATTCGACTTTTCTTAGCAAACCCTGCTGTAGAAAATCGAATGACTAATCACCAACTGACCCTCAAGCCTCTTATATTTTTCCTGTGGTCCTTCAACGGCCGTGATTACATCTCTAATCGATAGCTAAGATTAGATTTGGCTTGATCCATGTCTTTTAGAACCTTACAACCCAGTTTTATATTAATACCATTAATATTTTATTTTTCTTAAGTTTAGACTAGGAACTCCATTAAAAATATTAATTATTTTAATCTCTTTAACCGGGGAGAATCTGCCCAAACCATTTCTAGGTCTTGGAGATCTCATGTGCTTTAGCCTCTCCATCAATTTTCATGGTTAGAGCACATTTGATGCTACCCCAAATCGACATGCCTTCCCCTAAGGCATCACACTTAAGAATAGATGGCTGTGTAAACTCTGGTAAGGCTAGCACAGGACATGTGTTCATCACCTCCTTGAGTCACTTAAAGGCTCCTTTTGCTACGTCAGTCCAAACAAAAGCCCCCTTCTTGGTGAGGTTTTTAAGAGGCACTGCCAATTGAGAGAACCCTTTAACATACTGCTTGTAATATGTGCAGAGGCCTAAGAACCCTTTCAATATCATCACATTCTTGGGGGTTGACCACTTAATAATAGATTGGATCTTCTCTTGGTGTACCCGCACCCCCTTCTTGAATTTCCACGACCTTGGGTCTAGGATAGAATCTTAAAATCTTTGATGCTACCAAACTAAGAATCTCAATGATTCTACTTTGCACAGCGGAATATAAACAACAGGAAATCAGATATGCACAGAATATAGACAATTTATTACAATTTTCAACCCAATTTCATTATATTAAACAACATATAATACAATAGTCTATGGCTCTTGTACTAGGGATAATGGCCCTCATACATCCACTAGTACAAGATACAAACTGGGGCTTGGTGTCAATCCATCGATGACCAATCTGCCCTCAACAAGATACTCTAACCATCTGGCTGTCGTATGCTCTCTCAGCTCCTCTTGATCGTACCCTGTACCTGCCTGGTCATGCGGCTCTCGATTTGCGACTCTTGCCTCTATCAATGCTGCAAATCCATCTGGCCACTGAATCTCGACTGTCCAATTTGCTCTCTAGTTGTGCCTTCGTCCATCAAGGCCACAACACATCGAGACTCCTGTCGAGTTGTTCACAATTTCACTTGTGAACAACTCTCGATCTGGCCATTGCTGCTCCTCAGCTACTCAGGGACTTCAACCCACTATGGTCTTCTTGCATTGCTTTGATGAAAACCAACATAGGGCACAGAGGGCTGCCACTTATCACTGCAAGATGTTCATCTCCCACAATGAACACGGGCTAGGAGGACTGCCCATCATCTGTTATAGAGGTCCTTCTCCACATACAAGCCTTGGGCTCCACAAACTGCTCCTGGTTGATCATACCCTTGAGCTCATCAACTGCCTCTCTCATCACTACCTTTGTCCATCAAGGTGTTGCTCACTGGGCTCCAACTTGGACACTATCACGCTATCCTCCAACACACCATAAGTGCTCAATCTTGTTCACACTTGGTCTTTTCTCGCGCTATCCTCCAACAGTCCACGAGAGACCAAGTCCACATTGTAGCATCTGCTCCTAGTTAGGGCATTCCCACACTTAGGAGACCCTTACAAATGGATTTCCACAAACTCCACCAATCTGCCCTTTGTTCTGCAATAGAGGAGCTATTGCACAAATCTGGGCACATCAATATGTCCTTCACCTAGGACACCATCAACTCATCATCCAAGGGAACATCTGCAACACTCCTTGTTGATGTCCTCTTTCCTTCCAATCTAATGTGCCTGCTGTCACCTTGGTTGCTTGGTTAGCCTCCCAAGAATCCACATGTGCTCCTCCAAACAACTCCTAAGGCCTCCTACAAGCAGCCCATCAACTGATCCACACACTGGTCCAGAAATCAAGGACCCAACACCTCTCCAAAACACTGTTGTAATGGTTTTTGATTTTGCATTTGTGACAACCTTGGTTAGGGCACGTGCTGCAGCCCTAAACCCTCTTGACAGTCCCCAAACAAGCCCTTTAAGGGGTGTGACATACCCTTAAAGGTCTCCTCTTCACCCACACTGCTTGCTTAGGGCACTAGTTAACCCTTGACAACCCACAAACAAGCCCAGTTGTGTGCTATGGCTTGCGGCCTAGCACAATAGTCATAAAAACGTGAGACAATCCCCCTTTTCGGTGCCCAAACACACTCTAACACACAACGTTTTGACCCTAAGTAGCTTGGCCCACCAACAAGGCTAATCAGCCTCTAGAACAACAGCCTTGACCCTCCTTTCAACCCAAAGACAGTCCGTTGCTCCTGCAACTTACTCAGCCCCCATCACAGAAATCCGGACCTCCTTTACGCTGACCAAGGCCTCTCCTCCTTGCTCTGGCTAGGGCAATCTTAGAGCTCTTTCTTGAGACTACGTTGCACCAAAAATGGATGCTCAAACAACTCCAATTCACCCTCTATTTATAGTCAAATGAGGGGCTTTGTCAAATAGATGAAGAGACACATCTATTGGCTAATTTTTACATCAAGTTGACATGACTTGAAAACCAATAATTACTAGTCAACTTCAAAAATTCATTTCTCCACTTCTACAACTCGGAATTCAATGATTCTCGAAGTGTTGGATTCTCCTTTCCACCCTCTATCGTCTCATGCCATCACATGTAGAAATGTGCTTCCAGAAATGCCCCAAACACGAATGGGTGCAAAACCCCAAGCTTGGGGTTCTAAACCCACAAGCCTAATTGTGGCACCTTGACCTCCAACCCTCGAACACTAGGGCTTGGAGTACCTCCCAAGCTACATAAAAATCAACACCCCTGTCCTCCAATCACATGCCCCAAGTAGAGCATCTCTGTTAATCCAAATTCACATTTGGACAATTTGGTATGGAACTATTGCTCCTCCAAAATCGTCAACACCTCATACAAATGCTACAAGTGCTCCTCCCATGTCTTGCTATACACCAAGATATTGTCAAAGAAAATTAATACAAATTTGTGCAATTGTTTGTTAAAGACATGGTTCATGCAAGACTGGAAGGTGGCTGGAACATTGGTTAGCCCAAAGGGCATAACCAAGAACTCATAGTGCTCATAGTGGACCCAAAAAGCAGTCTTCAGGATGTCCTGCTCCCTAACCCAAATATGATGGTACCCGAAAGGAAGATATATCTTGGAAAAATATCTAGCGCCCCTCAACTCGTCAATCAACTCATCGATCCGGGGGATTGGGTACCAATTCTTAATGGTCTTCTTGTTCAAGGCTCTGTAGTCTATGCACATCTATGGATTTCTTGATCTCATTCTTGTAGGCCTTTGGATGTCAATATGAAGTGGTAATAATAGCCTGGACCCCCTCCTATAACTTGATGATGTGCTCAAAACCTCTATCAGGGGGTCTGCTTGGAGGAATGTCTTCAAAAACCTTCTAATGCTTTTGTAATAGAGCCATAATATCTACTGAATACTGTCGTGGCTGATTTGTTGATCCCCTATCGGTGATCTGACACAACACTGCCCATTAAATGTCCCCATGCCTTAGACCTGCCTCCATCTTGCTTTATGATACCACTTTTGGTGGATGTGTGCATGCCTCTCAGTACTGCCTTCTTTCCATCTGGTCCCATGAACTCCATCTCCATCTCCCTATAATCGGTGGTGTAGTGCTCTATAGAGTAGAGCCATTGAACTCCTAATACCACATTGGTGTTGGGAACGTTCACCACAAAGAAATCATCTATGACTTTGTAATTCCCCATTGTTAGACTCAACTTGGGGATCATCTTGGTGCATTCCATACGATTTTCCCTTGGTATCACCACTGAAAATCCCTAAAACTCCTTAGTGGCTAATCCCCTCTTGGACACAAGTTATGGGTAGCCCCACCATCAATTAACACCATTGCTCTCTGTCCCTATATAATGCCCCTAACTTTGAGTGTGTGGAAGCTGGGGGCACTTTTAAGTGAAGTAATAACATTGCCTTTAGTCCCAACATGAGGCTGCTCATCCTTCATCTCTCGGAACTCCTTGTCTTGTGGATGCTCATGCTCAAACTCCTCTTCCTCACTATCCGAGGACACCTCAATGTAGTGAGCTTTACCCTTACCTGCACAATTGTGTCTTGGTGCTCATGGCTCCTGATAGTGAAACATAGCTTCTTCCTCTTGAGGTCCCTCTTGGTCTCCTCATCTAACTGACTCCTCCCGGTCCACTCCTTTTGAGGAGGTCTAACATCCTTACCCTTCGGGGAAGGGTCGGTTTAGGAGGAAATCTAGTCTTAGGGATTGCATCTTGAATGTTTCGTGCTCTCTTGATTGCATCCTGTAAGGAAGTGGGTTGGTAGGCCTTCACCCACCCACGTAGAGGCTCAACTAGCCCTTCTATAAATAACATGTCTAGTTTGGCATATAATATATATGTCACTATTACTAATAACCTCTGAAAGTTTGATATATAGGTTTCTAAAATGTCTATTTGTCTAAGTTGTGCAACTCTTTGAAGTGGATCTCTAGGTCCTTATCAAATCTCTCAATGAGTCTCTGTGTGAACTCTATATACAATGTGATTCCCACATGCCCTAGTGTGATCAATCCATGATAGCACCATTCCTAGGCATCTCTGTCTAGGTGCAGTGTGGCAAATTTGATAGCATCTGCCTCCTTCATCTGGTTACGTTGGCGATAGGTGTCTAGCTTTTGCGCCCATGTCCTTGTGGAGCATTTAGATGATCCATCAAAACTAGGGAGTGCCATCTTCCCCCAGGTTGCTGTAAATATTGATTATGGTTGTTGTTCTTGTAAAACCCCACCGGTTTGTGCCTGTCTCTTAGACGACAAAATTCTGCAAAAGGGAGGGATGCTTGAATGTTACGTCCCAATGATTGGTATGCTTCCCAATTTGATGCAAATTACTCCAACTCTGATGAAACCATGTCCTGCCCCCCTCGGATGCTCATCCAGAAATTGGGACACGAAGGTCTAGTGGGTTTGAATACAAATGCGTATGGCTTTGCATGTTGGTGCGAGCATGACTCCCTTTGCTTGGTTGAGATCCCCTTTCTCCACTATTATATTGATGGCTCTGGTTCCCCAATGTGGCATTAGTCAACTACCCCATCATCTCAATCAACATCTTTTGCATTCTGATCATTTCATTCATGGCAGCTGTCATGTTGTTTGATTTAGAATCTTCTTTGTCTCCCATGGGTCCTCTACCCATGTTACCTTCGTCTTCTCCTTCCGAATATGGTTCTTAACCTTCCTTCTTGGCATTACTTTGCTTCAGTCCTACACATGGCCAAGATCATGCTTTGATACCACTGTAATATTCTTTTTAAGAAATTACTAGTAACAACAAATATGTATTGGAGGAACTATGAAATTCTCAACAAACAAATATATTAAATGCTACAACCATATTCAAAATTCTAGTCCATCGATGAAATGTAACTAGGGAAAGTAGAATTTCATTAAATCCTCCACATAAATTGGCATACAAGGGAGGGTTTGGAACTTGAAACCCTTCTCTAAAATATCAAGTGCAAAAACTAATAGTTGACCCAACAATTTGTGGCCCTTTGTTACAACAAGTTTGTCCCTCAAAATTAGGGCTTGGCCTTTTGGTAATTTGACTCTCCTGGGAAATTAGGCCCTATTGGAATTGTGAATTCAGCCTCTTCTTGAAGCTGGCAATTTGGCTCTCCTGAGATCAATAATTCGACCCTCTTGGAAATGTCAATTTGACATCTAGCAAATAAACTCAACCTCTCTACAAGATAACTTGGTTCCAATAAATATATTCGGCCTCTGCAAATGAACACAACTCTAGTAAATAAATTCGACCTCTAGCAAATGAACTTGGCCTCAACAATAATTTGGCCTCCAAGAAGAATGATGAACTACGGTGGCACTCGAAGTCCACCGAAATCAACTGAAGTGTTTTGCTTGAAGCCCTAGCACGAGAATCTCTTGAGCCAAATTGATTTTCAAAGATATGATGAATAGAATAGGATGATTGAAAAGTGGCCCTCTTTCCATTTTTAAAGATTTGTTGGATCTTTCTCCAATCTTTTAGAAGCACATTTATTATTATTTTAATTGATAAAGTCACTAAGTGGGTTTTTTCTTATTTTCTCCAAGTGAATTTTGCCCCTTTTATTTATTAATATTATAAAGTAGATTAAGGCAAAATTTCTTTGCCCCCTTAACGATTTCCCTTTTCTACCCTAAAGGAGATGAATTAGGCTAGTAGTAAAGACATTTCCATGCTCAAGTAATTGGGGATATTACAGCTTCCTTGCTTACATGAGTGGTTTCCATGTATTCAATTTCTATAGTTGAAAGCGCACTACATATTGTCTCTTGCTCATCCAATTGATTGCTCCTTCAAATAGGTTAAAGACATAATGACTTGTAGATCTTCTACGATCTAGATCTCTAGCCCAATTTATGTATGGACAATGACATACTGACACATCAACAATGTTCATATGCAATAAAACAAGAAAATTGGCAGCCTATGATAATGGAAGCTATATAGTCAGGTACAATAGGCGTGTGGCTGTATGGTACAACAACTAAAAAGGGCTATGCGGAACTAATCCAGATTTTGTCAGATCAAAGGCTCTGATACCAATGTAGTATAACAAACTCTTTTATCACTGAGATTGCAAGGAAATTTCTGCAAGTGTATGAAAGATATATTGAGTAATAAATGAGTCTTGTAACAGTTTACTGATATGCATTGACTAGTCATGAGGTAAAGGGATATGTGCCTTTTGACTTTTCATTAAACTAATTACATTATTATCATTTATTATGTTTATAACAGGAATAATAATTTTGGCATTAATATGTAAGTCCTGCTTAATCAATAGGTGATTATTGACTCATGCTTTCCACAAGTGTACTGCGGTGGATGGCTTACATCTTTATGACAAACTATATGGCCAACTTGTAAATCACCTAGTGGAGATCCTCCTCCAAGCATTAGTGTCATGTATTCTTCATTACTTTCCCCTATCAAGTAGGATATGCAGCTCAAAATGACTCCACACCTTCCATTTTACTGCTAGAACATAATCACCATCTTTAGTGTCTCAAAATCCATTACGGCAGTAGTTTTTTTAATACATAAATGGGTAGAATTTGTGTTAACAAAGTGGCTGCAACCAGACCAGGCAGCAAGTTAATACAAAAGAAAATAAGCAAGCCTGTCAATAGTACTTCAAAATGCTACAAAAACTCAAGATTGTTGCAGTTTGCTAGTAACTGAATTGCCCCAGCTGTCCTAGAAGTATAGCTATGGACCTGACTAGTATGCTGCCTAATAAACTAAGTCACCTGACAAGAGGACACGGGACACGAAAGACACGGGGATTTGAGTGTCAGACACAGACACGTTGACCCCCCGGAACAGGACACGTTAGAACATGTTATATATATATATATATATTAAAAATTAGATATTTCTTACACAAATTCTCATTCATGATACAAATTCATTGATTCAAACATAGATCTTCATCTAGATGTAAGTTTTACAAAGTAACATTATGCTTGCAGATACAAATGTGACATAAATGATAAATCATAATACATATTCATCAATGATCCAATAAGAGAAAGACAAGACACTGTAGTTTTCTCATTAAGTCATCAAAATCAAAATGTGTACAGTGTTACATAGGTACATAGGTAGTAGCAATGCCAATGGCAAATAGAAATAGCAAATACAAAACAACTACAAGCCTAAAGGCAGTAGGTAGCTCATGAGTCATCAATCCTCATAATCAAAATCAGCATCATGGTACTCATCATCATGGTCACCACTTCTCTCCTTTGCTGCAACCTCCTCCTTTGTATCCAATGTCATCTCTGCATTTCCTGGTGTGGAGGATGACCCCTCTACAATATCACCATCATCAAAAGTGACAAGCTCTAACACTGGTTCATTAAGATCCATGTTGGCCAATGCCAACTCAACATTGTTGTCCAAACCCATATCATCAGGAAAGACATCCCACATCTTTGTCTTTCCCTTCAACCACTCACTCCTTTGCTTGTAAATAAGACGAAGGTTGGTGTGCATATACACCATTGTCTCTTTCCCTTCACCACTCACCTCTCTATGCAAAAAAAATAGAGAGAAAATGCACTTACATGTTGCTTGAATTGCCTCCAAAATGATACCACACCCTTTGCACTTCGCTCTCACACACTCATAGCAAAGCCACAACCAAAGAGAATGACTTTGGTGAAGTTAGAATGGACCAAATCGCCCTTTTGAAAGTTTGTTATTTCACATATCACACAGTGAACCATATGGAAGTGATGTCTAGCCATAACTTTACAGTATTCAGTGCAAGAGATGGCATGATTTCTCTTAACTCCACTTTCATCCTGACCTAATTTTGCGAAAATTAGAGAATCCATCCGAATCACTGCTTCAACAAACTGATATTACTTCTCCTACTTGTTAATCCATGCAAGTTATTTACTGTGTTCTACTATATGTATCGAAGTAAATACAACTGCAACCTTCACAATTTTAAATAATATGCGGAAACAAGATTCTGAGCAAGAAAGAAATAACACACAAGTGGCACCGTTATTTTTGGACCAATGTCCCTAGAAAAACCCAATGTGGGAAAATTGGTGTAACAGTTGAGGGTTTGTATTATTAAGCAATAATTTCTGAATACAATTTTTGGATGCCTTGTTGACTATCCAATACAGAGAATCAGACTGACAGAGGATGAGTGAGATATACCTCACACTATCACTGACGATCCAACACTGATACAGTCATTGAATGGCTAGTCCCTAGCTGCCTCTGCGTAGTTTCTGCGCAATCACTGTGCCGCTTTGCGTCACAGCTTCTGGGGACTGTGTCACTCCTATGGCTGATCGATTTTCCTCTGTAACTTCAACTTTCTGCCCTCTCGATCTCACACCCCGGCTTCTGGTTTTGGAAATTGATTCTCCAGCAAATTTTGGATCTCCTCTTAGGATCTGCGATGCCTCTGCGTGGCCTTATGCTGCCCAATGTGGCTCTGCGTTGCCTCTTCTAGATCTCTCTCTGACTTCTCTGTGATGTATCCTCGGATCAAGAAAATTTCCAACCAGAAACTATCTCTACCTCTCACTGCAAGAAATCACCTCGATCACTTCTCCGACAACTATTGCACTGTTCACTTCATAAATCGATCTGTTGATCCCTTACTCGATGTGTTTTCCAAATGCCCATCAAACCTCCTCTTATAATCTTCTTGTTGAGAACCAATGACCCAAATTAGATTCTAATCAATGGCTTAGACCATTTTGGCTTGATCCTTGTCTTCTTCTAGAAGTTATACGCTCAGTTTAATTAATACCTTTTTAATTATTTTAATTCCCTAAGTTTAGACTTTAGGCCTCCATTAAAAATAATTAATTATTTTAATAAAACCTTCTTTGGGTAGAATTTATCAAAATGATTTATGGGTATTCTAGAATACATGTGTCCAAGCCTCCCTGCAAATTTTGAGGCTTAGAGCACATCTGATGTTACCAGAAATCAACACTCTCTCTTAGTGAGGATTGTGCTCTAGTAATGCAACCTGCTGAAGCATCACCCTAACTATGTAACATCTCCCTCTGCGCTGCTGATGTCTGACATCACTGCCCACCAACTACTGCACAAATGTTACATATGTACCTGTTAATTTTAGGATGACAATGGTATGTTCTATGCTTAGAGTAATTTCACTTCAATTTTCTTTTAGCCCAATATCATACCCAATTATAGCAATCACATCAACATGATAGTAAAATGCAGATAGAACATAAATGATAATAGTAGAAGACAAGCCAACACAAGGGGACACAAGATATGGCACCAGCCAAGGACAACCCCCAATGTGGGGAAACCCTTGATCAATTCTTCTTATAATTCTTCAAAAGTTTAGCAGAGAGAGAGTGCAATTTACAATATTCACTTGCCCAAACTTATTAGTCAAAACAGTAGAAATAGAAAGCCCTAACCAGAAAGTCAACGCTGGTCAATGATGCTGAAATTGACCTACAAAATAGTGCGGTCAACCTTGGTCAACTCGGCCTCCAACAACAAGATAATGCAGCCCAAAACAATAAGAAAATAACTAGTCAAATATGGTTAACAAAGTTCAACACAACAACTTGAATTAGGGCAGTCAAGTTTGGTCAACGTAGGGGTCAAATTGCCTCGGTTTTTGTGCCCAGAACAATAGCCTACCCAAACAGAAGTCTCCCTCACAAAATTGAAGTCAAACAGTGTCAACGCTAGTCAAAGTCAGCCTCCTAAAATTTCGGTCGAATTTGGTCAACGCAGCAGCTAGAAAACACAGTGTTCCTTTCGCACGTGTGGAGAGAGAGAGGCCCGGAAATCCATACCTAATCAAGATGAGAGAGAGAAAGATGAATGAGATGAGATGCCAAAATGAGGAGGAGACACCTTGTATTTATATGCAACATTGAAGGTTGGAGGAGGCTAATTTGATGGCTGGCCGACCTTGACAGTTTGTCCATAATCAAAATAAATTCATCACTTCATTTGTACATGTTAGAATGGGATGATCTTTAGATCAATCCTACACCTCTCGGATAGAGGAATCCAAGAAAAATAACAACTGCCTCATAAGAGTTGTCCAAAGTGATGTTTGGCCCTAGTTTCCAAATTTAATAGTACCGTTGCTAACCCTGCCATTGCCAACACTGCATTTGTACTGCAACCCTTATAAATGATGCATCTGTGCTGTTGCTAGCCTTGTCACTACCAATGCTACATCTGCACTGCAACCTTCTCTAACTGTTGTTGCTACTGCATCAACAACAGAAAAGAATCCAAAATTATTGAATAGATGTTCAATATGATGCATATGTTGTTGGAGTTATGACTGCTACTAGTCTCTGCACTGTCCTTGAAGCCACTGCATTGCTGCTGACTCTGCAATGTGCCAACTGCACTGCTGCCAACACTAGCTCTGCGCTGCTCTGATTCTGGCGCTCCTAGTCACTGTAACTGTCACTCCGACACTCCTTTGCATTAACTGACCCAGCCCCTCTTGCTACTTCTGATATGGGCTCTCGTAGCAGGGTATTGATCCAAGAGGTGGACTCCTCAAGGATCCTGGTCATCTTCAGTTATTTCGAACTACAGTATTAGATCACCCCACCAATCCCTTGGAGGTATCTGGGCCTTCATGGTGAAATCTTCCTCGATCTTTGTGGCTGCAGCTTGCAGATCATGTTTCGCATCCTTGTCCTTCTTCTTGAGAGGACATTGCATAGCGTAGTGACCAAGTTCACCACATCGGAAACATTTGATCTTTGAGACATCCTTCTTCTTTCTCCACTGCTCTTGTTGCCCCTTTGATGCAAAGGCTGCATTTTCTTCCTCCTCCTTGGGGTTCATCCCACTGTTGCTGCTGCCATCAAGTTTACACTTGACTAAGTCTCGCCTCATCTCTTCCTGCTAAAGAGCGACCCACATTCCTTCCCAATCCAATAATTTTTCTCTACCCAAGATACTCTGGACAAACACTCACCATTCTTCTGAAACTGAATTTAGGGCCAACCTCATCATCGCTATAGGTTGAGTTGTTGATCCTACAGCTGCCAATTGATCTCAGACTTCCTAAAGCTTTGACAGGAATGGATCAATGCGTTTCCCTTTCTCCATCCTAGCTGATCTCAGCTTTTCCTCCAAGTACATCTTCCATTGCTTGGAAGATCCTTGATATAGTGTAGCCAAGGCATCCCACATATATTTGGTTGTCCCTTTGCCAGCAATGTGGCATACTACGTGATCCCTCACTCTGTCGAGGATCAACTGCTTGGCCTTCGCCATCTCAGCCTTGTACTTCTTGAGCGGATTTGCATCAACGGGTACAACTACCACACTATCGACGCACGTCTTGAGATCATGCTCATCTAGAATGCATGAGATCCTAGCCTTCCAGTTCACATAGTTGGATGCTCCATCCAACTGGTCTTGATCTCTCAACCCGTTATAGCTGCCATCTCTACCAACAACAACAAAAAATGTCTAACTGCCTCCTCTCTCCTTTGTGCTGCTGCTGGCCTGGTCTACGCACTCCATGTTGGAGTTAGATCTTCTCTTCCTTGTTGCTACTCTGCGAATGAGAATTCAGACTTCTTGGTTGGAAGTCCTCTGAGGAAGAATTCCCTCAAGGTAGTGTCTCCTTCTCTCTTCTGATGTTTTTTTGCCCCAATAACTGCTACAAAAAACTGCGTCTCACCAGAAACTGCTCTGTGTTGAAGCTTCTGCTGCGCTGCTCCCTCTGTTGCTGACAAATCTCGATCTGGAAATATTACTTCTATGTCGACTCACTCACAGAGAGATCTTCCACGAAAATCTTGCCCTCCTAGCTTGGACTGCGCAATCCCTCTAGGGATTCAATATGCTGCCTACGCAACACTTCTATCTCCTTCCTCTTAAGCATTGGCTCTTTCGATCTGCTCCCTTGCTTCACTTGCGCTCTAATACCATGTGAAAATTTGAGAATCCACCCGAATCACTACTGCAGCAAACTGATATTACTTCTCCTACTTGTTAATCCATGCAACTTATTTATTGTGTTCTATTGTAAATATCGAAGTAAATACAACTGCAACCTTCACAATTTTAAATAATATGCGGAAACAAGATTCCGAGCAAGAAAGAATTAACACACAAGTGACACCGTTATTTTTGGACCAATGTCCTCGGAAGAACCCAATGTGGGAAAATTAGCGCAACAGTTGAGGGTTTGTATTATTAAGCAATAATTTCTGAATACAACCTTTGGATGCCTTGCTGGCTATCCAATACAGAGAATTTGACTGATAGAGAGATGAGTGAGATATACCTCACACTATCATTGGCCGTCCAGCATTGATCTTGCCACTGAATGGTTAGCCCCTAACTGCTTCTGTGCAGTTTCTGCGCAATCACTACGCCACTCTACGTCACAGCTTCTGGGGACTGCGTCACTCCTTTGGCTGATTGATTTTCCTTTGGAACTTCGACTTTCTACCTTCTCAGTCTCACACCTCGACTTCTAGTTTTGGAAATCGATTCTCCAGCAAATTTTGGATCTTCTCTCAAGCTCTGCGCTGCCTCTGCGTTGCCTTACGCTGCCCAATGCGGTTTTGCACTGCCTCTTCTGGATCTCTCTCTGCCTTCTGCGATGTATCTCGGGATCAGGAAACTTTCCAACCGGAAACTATCTCTGTCTCTCACTGCCAGAAATCACCTCGATCACTTCTCCGACAACTGCTGCGCTATTCTCTTCAGATATCGATCTCTTGATCTTTTACTCGATGTGTTTTCCAAATGCCCATCAAGCCTCCTCTTTTAATCTTCTCGTTGAGAACCAACGACCCAGATTAGATTCTAATCAATGGCTTAGATCATTTTGGCTTGATCCTCGTCTTCTTCTAGAAGTTTCACCCTTAGTTTAATTAATACCCTTTAATTATTTTAATTCCCTAAGTTTAGACTTAAGCCTCCGTTAAAAATAAATAATTATTTTAATAAAACCTTCTCCGGGTGGAATTTCTCAAAACAATTTCTGGGTATTCTAGAATACATGTGTCCAAGCCTTCCTGCAAATTTTGAGACTTAGAGCACATCCAATGATACCATAAATCGCCAATTTTGACACACTCAAACCTCCTATGCCAAGCTCCATAGAAATACTTGGATTCAACATTGAAAAGGCAAAGAACCAAGGAGAGAATTCAAACCACATTTAAACCGACATCCCATCTTCACAGGCTAATCATATCTCAATGCAAATGAAGATGAATGATGTGGTGCTCTCCCCGCGAGAGCCTTAATTCTCGACTCTTCTCCATCCCAATGGAATGCCACTTGTCACTTCAATTTGATGTCATACAAACTATGAGTAAAGATCATTGATCAAGGGAGGGAAGACAAGTCCAATGCCCCCCCGACCGCACCCCCCATTTATCCTAAGTTCTAACCTTTCAAAGCTCTAGAGCAATGACTTTATTTGCTTTGATATCTACAATTTATTATGGATTCTTAGAACTGGGAAAAAATCAATACTTTCATAACTTTCTGCTAGTGCTTGAGAGCAACTTCATTTGCTTTCATATCTGCCAATTTATTATGGATACTCCAGGCCCTAGAGCAGCAACTTCATTTTCTTTATCTGCCCATTTATTATGGATTCTCATAACTGGGAAAAAACCAATACTTTCGTAACTATCTGTGAGTGCTTGAGAGTGTTGAAGAATGTAACTAGGTTCGGTCTTCATATTTATATTTGAGTTGTTATGAAATGTATTTATCAAAGAATGAAAAAGAAAAATGTATTATTATTAAAATGACTTATTAAAGCACGAGTTTCATACTTGGGTCATCATCTTATAGGTCAAAGTCCCCATTGAGGACTTTTAGGTTTTATATTGAGTCAATAGAGTCATTGTCCATTTAATGAGACCCTTCTTGGGCTTTTGAATCATGTAAAAAGAATTATTATTGAGTCAAATATGTAATTTGTCACCTCCACGCCAAGTCAGCCCTTGCCTAATGTAGTCAGCCTACAAGAGGACAACTCGACCCACAGAAAAGGCTATATATACAAGTGCAGTTCGATCTATTTGCTCATCAACTCAACGAGTTCGATACACAAGAAGGAAGTGTAAAAAAGTGCGAAGTTCAAGGAGAAGAAGGAAGGATTGCAGAAGAAGAACAAGTTGAAGTTTCTTGGCTATCTCCCTCTCTTTTTTATGCGAAGTTACTGGGCTATTTGCTGGGTCGAAGTTCTACTGCTGGGAAGGTCGAAGTTTTGGATTTGCTGGGTCGAAGTTCTGTTGCCGGGAAGGTCGAAATTCTGGATTTGATGGGTCGAAGTGCTGTTGCTATAGGGTCGAAGATCTAGATCAAAGATTTTGAAAGGAAGGACTGGCTTGGTGGTTGGAGGAAGTCTGTGTCTAGGTTGAAGAGGCTTGGATTATCTCATATTAACTATTGAAGGAAGAAGTTTGATTGGGTTTTCCCCTAGATAGGGGTTTTGCCCTAGCTGAGTGCCTACATCTCGTGTCTCTTGTTCTTGTGATCTTCATACACACATAATTTGGTAATTGCTTGATGAAAGATAATATAATAAAGAAGTAAAAGAAGCCAACATAATTTACAAGTAATTATCAAGAAAGAGAAATCAAACCGTAATTCTACTAGCACTGATTTCTCAACATGGTACCAGAGCTAAGCTCAAAAAAGATTGGAGATCACTCTGTTGGCTTGAAAGAAAAGGTTACTCCCTCTATGATAAGATACTTGAAAATGGGATTCAATATTGCAGGAAGTTGGATCAAAAGAATCATCTACAACTTATTCAATAAGGTCAAAAGCGAAGGGTTCTTGGCTGCACTCACAGATTCACTCAATGATGACAATACATGTATTATTGATAGTGGAGCATCAAGGCACATGACAGGAGATAGAAAACAACTTCACACTCTAACAAAAGAACAATCTTCTCATGCAGTGGAATTGGGAGACATCAAAAGTTATGATGTTAAAGGCATGGGATCAACTTCTTTGAAGATGGAAAATAGAGCAAAGCTACATCTCAACAATACTCTATGTTCCAGGTTTGAAAAAGAATTTATTTTCAATTTCTTGCTTAGAAGATAAAGGTGATAGAATTGCTTTTATAGATGGAAACGTTCAGGCTTGGGGAAAAGATTCAAGCATTGATAAAGCTAGGTTTATTGGAGTACGTGAAGGAAGTCTATATAGAGTCACAACACCATCTCCTCAAGCCCTAGTTCACATGGAAATCAATCCTATTGAACTATGGCATAGAAGATATGGACATTTACATTATAAGGTTGTTCCCTCTCTCAATCAATTGGTAAATGGCATTCCCATTATTAAAGAAGATCGTGAAGGAATATGCAAGGGATGTGCCTTAGGAAAGAATACAAGGAAGCCCTTTACAAGCAGTGAAACAAGGTCTAAAGAAATATTGGACCTCATTCATTTAGATGTGTGTGGGCCTATGTCTAAGAAATCACTTGGTGGTCATCTTTATTATGTAGCCTTCATTGATGATCACTCTAGAAAGACATGGCTCTATCTACTCAAATCAAAGGACAAAGTTTTTGAAAAGTTCAAGGAATTTAGATCTGAAGAAGAGACCTTAACCCAAAGAAGAATAAAGACTTTGAGATCCGATAATGGTGGAGAATACACTTCAATAGAAATAATTGCATATTACAAAGAAGCAGGAATTAAGAGGGAGCTTATTATTCCCTACAACCCTGAGAAGAATGGAGTTGCAGAAAGGAAAAATAGAATGCTTGAAGAATGTATACGAATAATGATTTTTGTTCAAGATATACCAAAATTTTTATGGCGAGAAGCAACAATGACCGCAATATATATACAAAATAGAAGTCCTCATAGAATCCTCGATAATATGACACCTAAAGAAGCATTCATAGGAAAGAAGCAATGTGTGGACCTTCTCCAAACATTTGGATGTCCCAAATATATCCACATTCCAAAGGACAAACAAAAGAAGCTAGATTGTACAAGCATTAAAGGGATCTACGTTGGCTACAATCTTTTTTCAAAGGCATATAGAATCTACATCAAGGAAGGAAGACATATTGAAGTAAGCAAGGACATTATATTTGATGAAAATCATGCCTACAAAAGATCCAAAGATATTCCTATTGATTCTAATGACGAAGACTTACCACTATTTGAAGAAGAAGAGCACCACAAAAATCCTACTACAAATCAAGAAGAAGAAGAAGGAACTTTTAGAGAAAGAAAAAGACCAAAAAGATATTCTGGATATGCTGCATACATGACTACTCCCATGACCACCAATCTCAAGAAGTTGAGAAGCTCTGACTCAAGTCTTGTAGATCCTACCACTTATCAAAAGTTGGTGGGTTCTCTGATGTATATGGTAAATACTAAACCAAATATATGTTTTGCTGTGAACATTCTTAGTCAATTTCAGTTGGAGCCTCGTCATGATCATTGGATATCTACCAAGCATATATTAAGATATCTATGTGGCACTATACATCTATGCCTAAAGTCTGATTGCAAGGAGACATGTTTTACAGATTTTGATTGGCTTGGCAGTGAGACTGATGGAAGGAGCACTATTGGTGGATGTTTTAGTTTCGCATATGTGATAATCTCATGGATGAGTAGAAAGCAACATCCTGTTTCTTTGAGTAGTGCTGAAGCTGAGTATGTGGTTGTATGTGAAGTACGAAAGGAGGTTGTATGGTTGAGGAGACTTTTGTCAAATTTGTTTGTGTTATGAAAAAGAAAAAATTATTATTATTACAATGACTTATTAAAGCATGGGTTTCATGCTTGGGTCATCATCTTATAGGTCAAAGTCCCCATCGAGGACTTCTAGGTTTTATATTGAGTCATTAGAGTCATTATCCATTTAATGAGACCCTTCTTGGGGTTTTGAATCATGTAAAAGGAATTAATATTGAGTCAAATATATAATTTGTCACCTCCGCACCAAGTCGCCTACAAGAGGACAATTCGACCCACAGAAGAGGCTATATATACAAGTGCAGTTTGATCTATTTGCTCATCAACTCAACAAGTTCAATACACAAGAAGAAAGTGCAAAAAAGTGTGAAGTTCAAGGATAAGAAGGAAGGATTTAAGAAGAAGAAGAAGTCGAAGTTTCTGGGCTATCTCTCTCTCTCTTTTTTGTGATGTTACTAGGCTATTTGCTGGGTCGAAGTTCTGTTGTTGGGAAGGTCGAAGTTCTGGATTTGCTGGGTCGAAGTTTTGTTGCTGGGAAGGTCAAAATTCTGGATTTGATGGGTCGAAGTGCTACTGCTATAGGGTCAAAGATCCAGATTGAAGTTGTTGGAAGGAAGGGTCGACTTGGTGGTTGGAGAAAGTATGTGTCTAGGTTGAAGAGTCTTGGATTCTCTCGTCTTAACTACTGAAGGAAGAAGTTTGACTGGGTTTTCCCCTAGATAAGGGTGTTTCCCTGGCTGAGTGCCTACATCTTGTGTCTCTTGTTCTTGTGATCTTCATACACACATAATTTGGTAATTGCTTGATGAAAAATAATATAATAAAGAAGTAAAAGAAGCCAACATAATTCACAAGTAATTATCAAGAAAGAGAAATCAAACCGTAATTCTACTAGTACTGATTTCTCAATAGAGAGCAAACTTATTTGCTTTTATATCTGCCATTTTTTTATGGATTCTCAGAACTGCGAAGAAACCAATACTTTCATAACTATTTTCCAGTGGTTGAGATCTGAATATATGTTGACCCAAACAAAGGGCTTGTAGAGTCATGTGATAGCGCATATATTTCATTATAATTGAGGAATCACCCACCACGGTGACATTTGCAATCCCTTTGTTCTTGAGCAAACGTAATCCTTGATATAAAGCCAATGACACTTCTTCATTATTTGTTGCAGATCTTATCCCCTGGGCAAAGCTCAATCCTTGATTTTTTTGCAAGATCTAATATGATCTTCCCATGCTTTCCTCCCCTATTACCATGATGGTTGTATCCATAATGATTAGTGTCTAGTCTTAAGGATGACAAGAGAGTGGGATTTTATCTACTTTTATGTGCATAGGGGGTGCAATGCAAGCCTAACATGTTTCACCAGTTAAGTGTTGGATGCCCTCATGGGAACTGAACCTTAGTCACTGGTGAATAACTCTTCACTCCTCATTGAATAACTCTTCATTCCTCATTGATGAATCCAACCTCTTTGAACATTATTGTATAACTAACAATAACAAATAAGGTGGTTTGCAATGACACTTATTCTTTAACCTACTTGTGGCTTAACATTACCCCTTATGTGGCAAGTTTGGTTAATGGAATAATATAATACATACCAAAGGGATATCCTATAGGATAATAGTGGGAAAAGCACCAAATAATAAGTACTCATTTTCACCCATTTGGTGTTTGCATGACTAAGATGGATCCCTCTATAATTGATCCATGTCCAAGTGCATGAACCGACTTAATATATCAACCTAAGGCATTCATATCATAGCCATAAAGCTTTTTAACAATAGATGCTACGTAATCATAATTAGATTTAGAACCATAAACTAGGACATAAAACCATGTAAATATATCATAAAACTATATAATGAGTCAACAAGCAAGCAAGCAATAAAGAAGAGTTTTAACGTGGAATGAAATCTCAATATAGGAATATACCACTGTAGCAAGATAGTTTGTAACATCATATAGCTAACAACTAAAAGCCAAAGACTTTAGCCTACAAATCATGACATGAAACTGATCTAAGTGTAGTGATAAGCTTTTGACATACAGCCTCATGTACACCAAGAAGCATTTACCCTTCATGACTATACTTCTCCATCCTGACTACTTCCACACCTACAATTATGTGCATTAGCACTAAATCAGGGTGCACGTACATTATTGCCACACACTTGCACCCATCTTAGCATATCCAGATCTCGACAGTCCGTTTGCACACTCAGCAGTCCACATGTTAGGATTGTCAACTACTTTTGCGTGCCAACATGTGGTCCTGTGGTGGCATGTGGCACGTTGGGAGATGGATAACCATGAATCGTTACAAAACTGAATTGCTTTAGCAACCATCATGTGTAAGCATTGCACAATGCAAGGATATATGAGATTCTAAGTATCCCATAGGAGGGTACTTTCCCCTTGTGAAGCCACTGTTACCCCCTGAGTTTGCAAGACTTGTGAACTTCCTTTAATACAAGGTTACAGATTTGCTTGGCATAGAAGCCAATTGATTTTCAGAAGTTCTTTTTGTCTACAAGCAAGGAGGGTTCTGTTCTGGGAAATTTTAGTCTTGATTGTCGTTGCTTGATCAACAAGTAACCCAAATTTCTCACTAGAATGCGATTATTCCTTTTCCTTAGTTGATGGCAGAGGTTTTAAGGCAGATTTGAAGAGTTCTAGAGCCAATAGAACATAGCTTGCTCTATGTGGTGATTCTCAACTGGCACAGATTGAGTTTGTAGATGTTAACAGGTTGGCCTTTGTGTTTAATATCATCTTGTGTTCAATGTAATCATGTTTGGCCACTGAGAATAGCAGGTTTGGTATTCACAGTTCCTTAATTCATGGTAGATATTTCAAGGTAGATTTGAAAGAGTTTTGGAGCCACTAGAACACACCTTGCTCTTTGTGGCGATTCTCAACTGGTACAGATTGAGTTTGTAGATGTTGACAGGTTGGCCTTCCTGTTGAATATCATCAGGGTGTCCAACGTCATAGTGTTTGGCTATTTGGAATACCAGATTTGGTATTATTGCAGCTTTAGGGATACATGCAGCCTCGTATAAGCCTGACAATATCTAAGGGAACGTAGTGCCTTTCTTCCTTTCCATGATGGCTTCTTGATGCTGGTGTTCATCCCTGTGTCATGTGCTATATCAGCAATCAGCATAGTTTGAGCACTTAAGCTCAACTGTAGTCTTCTCCTTTTGTGTTTTTCTTCTTTACAAATTCTTCTACTTGTAATGCAAGGGTTAGTGACGTTTAGTGAGGGTACCTTATCCTCTGGGGGCTCCACTTCCCATATCCCTGGTCTTTCCACCTTACTTTTACACATCACTGAAGCAGATGTCCTTGTCCTTGCCTGTCCTTGGGACCGTCCTTGTCTTTCCCAGAGTGATTTTGTTTAAATGTCATCTCAATGGAGCTTTATTATAGTTAAGAGAGAAAATTGGGTAGGGCAATCATTCTACAGTCCGAGTCCCTAGGATTTCGATTTTAGTGTCTTCTATCTTTCTGTTGTCCCTTGTCCTACATCGCAAGGACATGCTTACATCTTTCTATTCTGCGTAGATGCCAACAAACATCCTGTCCTACGGTTTGATCGTAGATTAAAAGTGACGAATGCACTCTAAAACTGGCTATTTCATACAATGCCCGTTGAAATTCCAGAGGATATAATAAATACAGACATTTTGTTAATGACTTCTATAAGATAGTGTACCACCCTATACAGACGAAATATTTTGCCTGAACCTATCTTGGAACCTTGACACAGATACAAAATAGTTGTGCTACAAACTACCATGCATACCTAAGTAGTGGATATATTGACATTTACAAAAATAAATTAAAAAACTTTACTTAATTAAGCAAACATGAATAGTATATTGTGGAGTTTCTTGGTCCCGCTTTCACGTCCTCTACTACAGTTCCTTGGAGCTTGGATATGCCTTATATACAAATGGGGCCTTGACCATTCTCAGGACCTTTTATCCAAATCCCACCCTAGTTCTGTTGCTTCTGTTATCTAACTCATAGAGATTGATGAATTCCTTCAAAGCCTAGTAAACTTGGTACACATTTTCTGTCTTTGCTTTTTACATTTGTGTGGACTTGTAGGGCCAAATTTGGAAGGTAGCATGCAACCCATGGGCGATTGAAATTTTTGAGCCATTCCATGTGATCAAAGGGATATGGAAAGGATCCATTCCTTCTTCCTTGGTACTCTCGTGTCTTCGTAGCTCCATATGCATGGCCTGTGACCACTCTTGATTTGGGTTTGAGATTGTCTCTCGCTTGCTTAATTTGATGCCCTTGTGCCTTCTTAGCTCCATTTGCATGGCTTGTGAACCACTCAGAATTTGGGTTTGAGATTGCCTCTTGCTTGCTTGATTTGCTAGAAACAGCCTATAGATGCTGGAAGCTCTGTGCTTGGATGGTGCCACTTTTGGCTTTCATGGAGGACATGTAAATCTGGAAGAGAGGTAGAGTGAGTCCAATGTGTTCAATGTCGAATCCAGTGAAAAAATTTGCCAAAATTACTATGAAGTTATGAGTTCTCAGCAGTCAAGCTTCAAAAACCGCTGCTGAACACCACCAAACACCCTTCAAAATTATATTATGCTTTGGTATAAGTTTCTAATGTGATCAGGTTTCAAAAACCACTGCCAAACACCACCAATAATTCTTTAAAACGATATCCTGCTTTGTTATAAGTTTCTTTTGGGTTTATAATGTGTAGGAAGAATCCACTTCGAGTGAGATTTTTTTATTCATCAGAGAAACACCTCAACAAATGGGACTTCCAAAAGTACCCTATCTGATGGGATACTTTTAAATGCCCCATTTACAAGCGACATCATAATGGGCCAAGAATGTACCTGACTATGCGCTGCCCAGCATCCAATACTTGTGGGACATACAGGGGAAGTCTCAATGTTGCAGAGTTTCTGAAGAATCCACTACCCCTGGGTATATATATATAAACTAGTGATACATGTACCCAGGGGTAGTGGATTCTTCAGAAACTCTGCAACATTGAGACTTCCCCTGTAATGTCCCACAAGTATGGATGCTGGGCAGTGATAGTCTATATATATATATAATATAATATATAATATACAACGGGCTGGCAACATATGAGCAAATATGGCTTGATCCTTAGCAGCAGCAGACTCACAAGATTTATTAAACAAACCCATTCATGTTGAACTTGAATGGTGGCAGCAGACTGACAGACTCTGGCAGCATTTTAAATATTTCGAACATTTCTGCTGGCATGTGAGAAACGCCTTTGGTTTTAGCCTTGATATGGAAAATGGACGTCAGAATAGTGCTTCTGATGCAGTTCCCTTTTCAGATGCGTTTTGGCGAGAAATGGAACCTGGCACCCCAGGTTCCATTTCTGGTAACAGGGTAGCCGAGGAGTTTTGAAATACAGTATAGCTGTTCCTCTTCATCTTTGTGATTTTTTATAATGCATAAATGTATAAAACATAGATTTGTATCTAAATATCTTCTGACATGCATTTGAAAAAAATTGATGTCACTAAAAACAGAAATATTTGAGTGCATCTGCATATTAGTGTAAATTCATCTTACATCTTGATCTAGCAAGTATCGGGAGCCATCAAATTTCTTTAGGTGTATACATTTTTATCATTAATTTCATATCATGTATTAATTTTTTCATATTAAATGATAAAAAAGTTTAACTTAAGAAATTCGATCCTTCTCAGTGTTTGACAGATCTTGGTGTATGTTGTCATGTACATAGTACATAAGTAGTTATTTATTTTTTATTTAATTTATTTTTCTTTTTGTACCATGAAATCACATGACAACATGTTCACCATACTGGATTGTAGCGCACCTAGCTACTCAAAATACAATAATTGCTTTTATAATGAAAACCGTACTTTTGAACTATTTATTTGGCCATGTTGTAGTACTGCATGTTGTTCTCTCCCTTGTCTGAAATTTTGATTTATATGTAATCTTGATGAGTGAGCTGCATATTTTCCTTGATATTGTAAACAGATCGTGTCAACAAATCTCGTTGGTTCTTTAATCTGCACAAAGGAGGCTATGCGGGTCATGAAGTTGCAGGAAAAAGGAGGACATATTTTTAACATGGATGGTGCAGGTTCAGGAGGCTCAAGCACTCCTTTATATGCAGTGTAAGTTAAAATTTTCACTATTGCAGTGGGGAGTCAACTCTAGTGTAAGTGTTGTTATTTGAATTGAGGTCTTGATGTTTCTCTGTCTCTGGATCTGGGATTTTTCTTCATGCATATTCATATTGTGATTGCTATTATCTACCATATATGGTTTCACAGATATGGTTCAACAAAGTGTGGATTAAGACAGCTCAACGGATCTCTTTTGAAGGAATGTAAGAAGTCTAGAATAGGGATTCATACAGCATCTCCTGGCATGGTTCTTACAGATTTGCTTCTGAGGTAGGCATAACGAATGGCTTTAACTTGTAGAAAAGCTTTGTTTTCCTTGTGGCTATTTTCAACGACTCTCTTAATAGTTTATGTGGAAAACTTTTATCACTTTCATGAATAAGGCTTTGTTCTTTCCAATATTTTTCCATCGAGTAGAATTTGTATAAACAATATCATTTTTGTTTTGAATGGGTTAAAATTTCCTATCATTTTGTGTTTTAAATGGGTTGAAATTTCCATACCGATGGACTTTTGTGTGCAGTAATGCATAGCATCTTTTTGAATCCTGAAACTTTGAATTCTCCATTTTGATGATTGGTGTTCTTATTGATCACTTGCAGTGGTGCATCACGTCAGAATAAGAAAATGTTTAACATAATTTGTGAGCTTCCTGAGACAGTTGCAAGGACATTGGTTCCTAGAATGCGGGCTGTGAAAGGCACTGGGAAAGCAATAAATTACTTAACGCCTCCTAGAATATTGCTAGCACTGGTCACTGCATGGCTCCGGCGAGGTCGATGGTTTGATGAGAAGGTAAATTTCCAGTCTGAAGTTAAATATTTGCTTCAAGATTATAATTATTTCACATGAAAAATATTATATGACACAAGGTTTCCTTCAAAGAGATATAGAAGCTTGAAAGCATGGCCAGATTAGAAATAAGTGTTTATTGAATTAGTTCAGTCTTGATGTTTTATGTAAATGGACAACTATTTTAGGACGTCCATCCATTCATGAGAATTTTTTCTTCTTTCTTATCATGAATAAGCTTTACAGTGCAATACCATTCATTCTTAGAACATTTCATTGATTGGGAAGCTTATCGTCAAATCAATTTCTTCTTTGTTTTATCAAGCTATACATTTATCTCCTTTGGAAAGGCGTTGCCAGAAAATTTGCCCGAGAATGATAATGAAATTGTTCAAAAAAAGTAGTTTCTGTCCAGTTTTATGATGAGATCTTTTATGCCTTCATTTGAAGTCAAACTTTGAACATGTTCTCTAGATAGCATGCTATATATTATATATTGCAAAGGCTCATGCATGATAAATGTCATCATCAAGGCTGCTTGGAATCATCCCATATTTATTTTTGTATATATTGAAATTTGTTATATTTGCTACATGTCAAGACTCAAGTTCTCGCCTATAACCTCTAAACGAAGCATATGAGAGTAAGCCCAATTCTTCAAGTGAAACAGATAAATATATAATACACCAACATTTATTCATGGTTACTAATACATTTCTGATTTCCTTAACTTTTATGGGACATGCATTTTTGTTAAATTTTAGTTAACAATGGTATGTTCTATGCTTAGTGCAATTACTTCAATGTTCCTTAAACAGCCCAATAGCAATTTCAATTTAGATTCCAGTAACAATCACACTAACCATTAATCACATTGACAGTAAAAGTAGATAGAACATAAAACAATATGGATAAGACAAGCCAAGACAAGAGGACATCAGATTTGGCGAATGCCAGGGAAAAACCCCAATGTGGGGAAATCTGTTTGATCAATTCTTCTTATTATTATATCAAAATGTTCAGCAGAGAGAGAGTACAATAGTCAAATTGACTTGCCCAATTCAAAGTCAAAACAGCCCTGTCAATTTCTGCAGTCAAACTTCAGCCATAACCAGAAAGTCAATGCTTGTCAAATCAGCAATAAATCATCATCAAATTGAGGACATTCCAAGGATGAATGTTTGATGCTACACCAAACAAGTGCCAGAAGTAACTGCAGCAAAGCAAGGAGAGAAGGAGATATCAATACATGATGTTACAATGGGAGGCAATTTGTTGATGACAGTTGCACAACATGCAAGTCATCGTTCTTCTTTAAAGTCCAGATCAAGAAGCAGTAATTGATATTAGCAGCTAGTGATATTTTTATCTCAGAAGCAATAATAAAGAAGCATAACTTACCTACAGTCATGTATCTTGAATCCTACTATGGGTTGGCTCAACGGCAACAAAGATCTGCATGTCCAGTGCAATTGCAAACCGAAGTTTGCCATCTCAGCAGACTATATATGTAGATGAAGTGGACTTCAATGTTGTTCCATTGGATGTGTGGGGTTTTCTTTTTGGAAATCCATACCTATGGGATAATGATGCTGTCTATGGATGCCACATAAAACAGTACCAACTTGTCAAGGATAGCCAAGCTAACTCAATGACATGGTTGAGAGTCGTCTATAGGATCATCATCATTATAAGTGCAATGGCTTGTATGCTCTCTACTGGTCGCCTGGAGAACTACTCTTCTTGCATCCAATCCAATCTCTCATTGCATAAGGGAAATATGCCAGACAGAATTTGTCAGTTTTTTTGCCAATTTGCAAAGAATTTAAGGCCGAAAAAAAAAAGTCTGGAAAAACCTCAATAGTCAATACTAATTGCAGAAGGCCGAAATGCCCCACAAAACTTGTCTGCGATTCGTGGACGGTGGAAGCTCTGGAGTCTGCGGCGTCAACGGCTCTGCGGCGTAGGGGAATGGCTTTGGATTCTGCGCGTCGATGGTGGAAGCTGTGCGAGTCTGCGGCTGTGTGGAATGGCTATGTGAGTCTGCGCGTCCACGATGGTCCGATATATTAACACAACGACAACCTGAACCTCGATAAACCTAAACTGAAATATGGCGGGACTCGGAACTGAAATCTGGCAGGACTCAGGAAATCGGCAATAATCGAGTAAATCGCTAGACTCGCGAGTCAAAATCGCGTTGACCACGAGTCAAACTTAGTCAACACGATTTGATTCATAGAGTTTCAGATCGGGACTTTTCACCAGCGAGCAGATTATGAATTGTGATTAATCGACAAAATCGGCGATTCCTGTTTCATTGCCTCAAAACAACTCGGCCTTCCTCAATCAAACTTGACTTGATCAAGAGGTCAAAGTCAGCCCAAAACAATTTTGTCAAACTTGGTCAAAGGAGAGAGAAAATCTGCGGTAATTTTCTTTGGTCAAACTATAGTCAACCCTGAAGTCAGTGCTGGTCAAACTTCCCAGGTTCCCTTTTCTGTGCCCAGAAATGCAGCCTAAAGAGAAAAGATCCTCCAAAAATCATAGTTAAAGCTGGTCAATAAACCCTTGGTCAACATTGGTCAAAATTGGTTTGCTCCCTGTAATTTTTGGTCCTACAACTAAGCCCAGAAAACTCGTCCTTCTTGTGACACGTGTGAGAGAGAGAAGCTGCCCAATAGCTGTACGAACCAATGCAAGAAGGAGAGAGAAGAATGTGTAAGTGATGATGATGCCAAATGAGGTGTGAGGTCACTTGTATTTATACAATTCATTGTGGGTGAAGAGACACGTCCATTGGGCTTCTTGAACCTACATGTTGATGAGGTAGGCCTAAACAATTTGCACATGTGGCATAAATTCAGAATCACACTTCTGCTTGTCCAAATTGGATGATATTTATATCAATTTTGGTCCTCTTTAAAGGAGGAATTTAATGCAATCATCATCTCTATCAAATGAGTTGCCCTAAGGTGGAATTTGGCCCTAGTTGCCGATTTTAACACTCCCTCTCAACTAGGGAGAATTCCACCTGTCAATCCATTAGTCGATATCATCATGCCATCTTATTGTCATGAACCATCTTTGTCACCTCATCTCTGCTCTGTTGAACCATTATGTAATAATGAAGAAGAATTGATCGAGAGTGAGTCACAAGGCCTTACCACTCTCCACTGACAAAAGTTAGTCCAAAGGTAGAACCTCAATTGATCCCATATCAAGTTGTTGAACACCATGCATCCTAGACATAGGGAGTATGGCAGTACACGTTGTGTCCATTGGTAATGCTATGGTCCCTACCCACATTTCCCAACTCATTGGCTAGATGAGAAGTACTTTCCATGAGTCTCGGACTACACGGGTAGGATGTATGCTAGGGCATTAGTAGGAGAAGGTGAACCACTCATCCTTCTCATATGCCATAAAAAGAAGGTGAACCCCTCATCCTATGCATATGTCAATCATAGGGGAAGGTGAACCACTCACCTTACACACATGTCTACCATCATGGGGTATCACAGGGAAAGGTGAACCACTCAGCCTGTATACAACGCACCAATAGGGGAAGGTGAACCACCCACCCTATGGTCGCTCATAGCTCCAAGAATTACCCCAAGCCCGAGGAGCTCCCACAGCTCAGTGTCCAACTCAAGCAGGACCCTCCTATTGGAAGACTCTCTCGGAAGGCTAAGAATTTGACCTTCCCTAAGGGCTTCATGAGGATTTCTACAACCTGCTCATCAATCGTGATGTGTTGGAGCCTTATTGCTCCCCATTGTACCATATCTTGGATAAAGTGGTACCTGATATCAATGTGCTGGGAGCGGTCGTGGAACACAGGATTCTTTGATAGGTGAATCCCACTTTGGTTGTCGTAGTAGATCAAAGTGGTATCCAACACATGCTCATATAGTTCACTAAAGAGCTTCCTCAACCAAACAACTTCACAATAGGCCATACTAGTTGCAATGTATTCAGCCTCGACGGTGCTTAGAGCAATTGATTTCTGCTTCCTACTCATCCAAGAAATTGAAGCAGACCCTAGTGAGAATCAACATCCAGACGTGCTCTATGATCCACCACACTGCCATCCTAGTGAGAATCAATATATCCATGTAGCCTCAAGTTCCTGGCAGTGTATCTCAGCCCATAGTTGATTGTGCCACGAAGATATCTCAAGAGATTCTTAGCAGCAATGCAGTGTATGTGATGAGGCTCAACCATAAATTGACTCAATGTATTCACAACAAAGCATATGTCAGGACGAGAGTTTACCAAGAACATCAGGGCCCCCATAAGTTGTCAATACTCAGAAGGATTTTGCAATGCGGACCCAACAAAACTTCCACATAACTTCTTGAAGTTGAGTTCCATCGGAGTAGACACAGACTTATATTCCAACATCCCACTGTGAAAATTCCTAAACCCGAAATCCCTACTGCAGCAACTGATGATATTTCTTTGATTTGTTAAATTCCTTTAAACAAATTACTTGCAGTTTCCTACGACAAATATCGAAATACATACATTGCAACCTTCACTTAATTAAATATAATGTGGAAACAAGAAATTGAGCAAGAAGGAAAATACAACACAATGACAGTTATTTTTGGACAAATATCCCCAGAGAAACCCAATGTGGGAAAACTGGTGCAACAACTTTGAGGGTTTTATTATTATGCAGTAATAATTTCTGAATACAACTTCTAGATGCCTTCCCGACAATCCAGTTACAGAGAATATCACTAACAAAGAGATCTGTGAGATTACCTCACACTATCATTGGAAATCCTGGTTGATCCAGTCACTGAATGAACAACCCTTGGTTGCGTCTGCGTTGTCTTTGCGTAGTGTCTGCGTTAGCCCAACGTCACACTGTCTAGGGACTACGTCACCCCTTCAGCTGGTCAATCTACTGCTCAAGAAATTTGATTTCTGCCTCTTGGTTTCACACCCCGGATTTTGGCTTCTACAATCGATTCCTTCAACTAATTTTCAGACTTCCTCTCAACTTCTGCGTTGCTTCTGTGTCAGTTTGCACTATTTCTGCGTGGGCCTGCATAGCTTTGTGTCAGCCCCTCTGTCTCGTGCTGCCACTGTTGGATCTCCCTCTGCCTTCTCTGCTGAGTATTCTCTAACTGGGAAAGATTTCCCTTCGAATACTATCCTTGCCCCTCACTGCAAAAGCTCACTTCAAATTTCTCTCCGACAGCTGCTTTGCTTCAAAAATTCGATCTTTTGAACTTTCTCTGTGTGTCGTCCAAGTGCCCCTCAAGCCTCTTCTTATATCTTTCTGTTGGACAACCAACGACCCAAATTAACTTCTAATCAATGGCTTAGATTATTTTGGCTTGATCCTCATCTTCTTCTAGAAGTTACACCCATAGTTTAGATTAATACCCATTAATTTTTCTAATTTCCTTAGTTTAGACTTAGGGTCCCATTAAAAATAATTAATTATTTTAATAAAACCATCTGTGGGTGGAATTTCCCAAAACAATTTCTAGTATTGGAGAAAGCATGTGTCTAAGCTTCCTTGCAAATTTTGAGACTTAGAGCACATCCAATGGTACCAGAAATCAACACTCCCTCTTAGCGAGGAATGTGTTGTAGCAATGCACCCTGTTGAAGCATCATTCCATTATGTAACATCTCCTTCTGCGTTGCTGCTGTTTGACATCCTATCCACCAACTACTGTGCAAATGCTACATCTGTATTGTTGCTGACCCTCCCACTGTCAACACTGCATCCGTACGGCAACTCCCTCTTAATTCTGCACCCATACTACTATTGGGATTGCCACTGCCAACTGCCCCTGCACTCCAAACTGTTGTTGCTACTGCATCATCAACAAAAAAACATCCCAAATTACTAAACAAGTGTTCAGCATAGATGCATGTCAATGCTGAAGATCTGATTGCTGCTAGTCCCACCCTATCCCTCTGAAGCTACTGTGTTGTTGCTGCTACTGCACTGTGGATTCTTTTGTCTTTAGTGGAAGCATCATCAATCATTTTAAACACCATACCAGCTACTTGTGCATCAACAAGCAAATTCCTTATATTTATGTTTACTTGAGTTGTAACACTTTATGAGCTTGATTATTCTTAATTGCTATCTTGTTAAAATTGGCAACTAGGGCCAAACTCCACATGGGTCATCTTATTTATGACAACTGATATTTTTCTTGGATTCCTCTCCGAGAAGTGTAGGATTGATCTAAAGATCATCTGATTCTGACATGTACAAATGAAGCTATGAATTTATTTTGATTATGGTCAAATTGCCAAGGTCGGCCATCAAACTTATGTAGGCTCAGAAGCCCAACAATCACATATATTCATCCTCAACGTTGCATATAAGTAGAAGGTGACTTAGCCTCATTTGGACACACTCATCTTCACACTTCCCTCTCTCCCTCCACACATTCGAAATTTCAAGAGAGAGAAATTTCACGAGGCCAAAATTTTAAGAGAGCGAAATTTCTGGACAGTTTGACCAAGCGTTGACCAGCATGCATTGACCTCCTTTGACTGTGTTTTTGTGAGGGCTATCTCTGTTTTGGTAGACCGCATTTTTGGGCACAAAATTCAAGGCTAAATGTTGATTGTTGACCAACGTTGACTGCAGCTAGGGCTGACTGCAGGTGGGCTATTTGACCAAACTTTGACTGGGATGAATTTAACTGTTTTGAGGGTTGTTTTATCTTGCTGTTTGGAGGCCAAAGTTGACTGAAGTTCACCGATTTGCTGAGGGTCAAATCTGCCTTGTTGACCAACATTGACTTTTTTAGTTAGGGCTCTTTCGCTACTGTTATAAATTATTAGATTTGTAAATTGTACTCTCTCTTTGTTCAACTATTGAAGACTAAAAGAAGATTTGATCAAGGGTTTCCCCACATTGGGGTTTGTCCCTCGCTGGTGCCACATCTTGTGTCCTCTTGCCTTGGCTTGTCTTCTACTGTTTATGTTTATGTTCTATCTGCATTTTACTAACATTTTGATGTGATTGATAATTTGAATATTGATACTGGGCTAATAAAGAAATTGAAGTAAAATTGCTCTAAAGCATAGAACATACCATTGTTGCCTAAAATTAACATGGTATCAGAGCTGAGGTAAAGACAAAGCCCAAGCAAGGGTGAAAGAGTAATCACCAAAGACAGTTGGACAAGGACAAAAGGTTCAATGGGTTCGTCATCCTACTTCCCGGCTGAAGACAAGCTCCATGATAAATTTGACTATCATGGATGGAAGATGTCTCTTGATTTGACCTTGGAAGAAAAAGAAGTGATGGACTATGTGTAGGGTAAAATCCCTGAACCTCCAAATGCACCACTGCTGCGAAGCCCAAGTACAACAGGGCTGAAGTCAAAGCAAATAAGTTTATCAGGGATTCCATTGACAAGCATCTAGTGGCCTACATCTCCGAATTGAAGACCTCCAAGGATATCTACGAAAGGTTGGTCGGCATGTTCAAAGTTAGTAATGCTAATCAAATTCTATTTCTCAAGAATAAGTTGAAGGATATTAAGAAGGGCAAGGACGAGGATATTCAATCCTATTTCTTGAGGATTACTGAGATCAAGAATGATCTACTCTTGATTGGAGAATTCATTCCTGACAGGGAACTTGCTTTCACCACCCTTGGAGGACTCCCACCTGAGTGGTATGTATGTAGAACCATCATCCTCAACAATGATCGAATTCCAGGGTTTGAAGAATTGATGTCGAGATGCATTCAAGAAGAAACAAGAATGGTGGAGCAAGAAATGCCTTCTAATAGAAGCAACCTCACTGCATTCTCTGCTCATGTCAAAAGGAGAAATAATGTAGAGTCTAAAGTTCATTTCCATGGAAAGCCTGGATCTAAGGGAGGAAGGAAGGGAAAGTGCTTTGTTTGCAATAAGTTTGGCCACTATGCAAGGGAGTGTCCAAATAGAAGGGACACATCGCATGATGATGATCACAATCATTTCAGGGGCAACTTCAACAACAACGATCAAAGGAATGACAGGTCCAATGGCAAAGGAAAAAGAAATGCGGGACATCAAGGAAATGGTCGACCCTCCAAGAAGTCAAGGAACTCCAGGTATGAAGAATCAAATGTTGTTAACAATAAGCAAAAAGAATACTATCTTATATCGGCCCTCTCCACTACCTCTCCTCTAGACACTTTGGGAAATTGGCTGATTGATAGTGGTGCCTCAAGGCACTTCACCGGATACAAGGAAGCCCTCTCTAATCTAATAGAAAAGGAGACAAACTTGGAAATCATCCTTGGAGACGATGCCACTATTCCGTGAAGGGAGTAGGGAATGTTACCCTTCAATTGAATCAAGGTAATACTATTCATTTGTAAGAAGTACTATATGTACTTGATCTCAAGAAGAACATGGTGTCCATTTCAGCCATGGAGGACAAAGGATTCAAGGTGGCATTCATTGATGGAAAGGTACATTTTTGGAAAAGGAGTTTTAAAGATGCTTTTACTCTTGGGTTCAGGGTTGACATTTTGTATCAAGTTGGAAGAAGTCCATTGGGAGCCATGTCTTGCGACACATCTCTACAATCTGAACTATGGCACCGAAGGTTTGCCCATCTTCATTATAAGGCCCTACCCGATGTGACACAGATGGTGACAGGTATGCCTGAGTTCAAAGTAGAGCATGAAGATGTATGTCCGGGATATGCCGAAGGAAAACTTGCAAGGGGACCATTCCCCTCAAGTAATAGCAAGACCACAGATATATTGCAATTGATCCACTCTGATATATCTGGTATGATGCTCGTAAACTCTTTGGGAGGATACTTATATTATCTCATCTTTACGGATGATTATTCTCACAAGACTTGGATCTACTTCTTGAAGAAGAAGGATGAAGTGTTCACCTAGTTCCGACACTTCAAAGCCTTGATTGAAAACCAATATGAAAAGAAAATCAAGATATTGAGGATTGATAATGGGACCGAGTACGAATCCAATGAATTCCAGGATTATTATAGAGAAGTTGGCATTAAGAGGGAGATTGCAACGCCATACACTCCTGAGCAGAATGGTATGTCTGAAAGGAAGAATCGGTCTATTGTAGAAGCAGTTCGCGCCATGCTTCATGATCAAGGCCTTTCGAAGTTCTTATGGGCTGAAGTTGCAAATACCGTCGTGTATGTTCAAAATCGATGCCCTCATCAAGCATTGGACTCCAAGACTCCCGAAGAAATGTTCACTGGTAAGAAACTCGATGTCTCTCATTTTAGAATTTTTGGAAGTCCCGTATATTTTCATGTGCTAAAAGAGAAAAGAAGCAAATTGGGTGCATTTGGGAAGAAAGGAATCTTTGTGGGCTATAGTGAAAATTCTAAGGGATATAGAATTTATGTGGTTGGTCAAAAGGAATTTGAGATAAGTCATGATGTCACCTTCGACGAAGATATGGCCCTCAGGAAGATCAACAACCTTCCTATCCTAAGGAAGGACAAAGAAGCTGACACCGGAAATCAAGGTGCAAAAGAAGATGAAACGATGCCTGATGTTGATAAACCTATGGATCCTATTGATCCTCCTCCTCAAGAGCCCTCCTCCTCCAAGGAGACCCTCATGGTTTAGGGAGACTCTCGAAGATGCCGAAAGACACTTTGCACCAAGGGGAACTTTCCGGGAAAGCAAGAAGCCGAACATTTATCAAGGATATTTGACCACCATGAGCACTATCATTCAAAATGAACCTTCATCATTTGAAGAAGTCATGAAGCATCAAGTATGGAAGGATGCTATGAATGATGAATACGAGTCAATTATTAAGAATGATGTCTGGGATGTGGTCCCTAGACCCCAGGATAAATCGGGTGTCACCTCTAAGTCGCTCTACAAAATCAAGCATGGAGTTGACAGAAGTGTAGACCCTCTCATTCACAAATGTAAGAGGGAGTTGGCTTCTGAATTTGAGATGGACCTAGGTCCAATGCATTATTTCCTAGGGTTGGAGGTCTAGCAAAAGCTAGGCGAAATTTTCCCCTCTCGAGGAAAATATGTTTTGAAGATATTGGAAAGATTTGGGATGGTGGACTGCAAGCCTGTGACTACTCCGATGGAACTTAACTTTAAGAAGTTATGTGGTAGTGCTGCTAGACCTGAATTGGGAAATGCTTCTGAGTATCGTCAACTCATAGGAGCACTGGTGTCCTTGGTGAACTCCCATCTAGACATATGTTTTGCAGTTAACACATTGAGCCAATATATGGTTGATCCTCATCATATACATTGGATTAGTGCCAAGAATCTTCTGAGATATCTTCGGGGCACAATCACTCATGGATTGAGATACACTGTCGGAGATGTGAGGCTGCATGGTTATTCTGATGTTGATTGGGCTGGCAGTGTGGTGGATTGCAAGAGCACTTTTGGATGTTGTTTTTCTTTGGATTCTGCTTCGATATTCTGGATGAGCAGGAAGTAGAAATCGGTTGCCTTGAACACCGTCGAGGCCGAATACATAGCTTTTAGTATGGCCTCCTGTGATGCTGTCTGCTTGAGGAAGCTCTTCAGTGAGCTATTTGGACATGTGTTGGATACCACTGTGATCCTCTGCGACAACCAAAGTGGGATTCAATTATCAGAGAATCTTGTGTTTCATGATCGCTCCAAGCATATAGATATCAAGTACCACTTTATCCGGGATATTGTACGAGGAGCAATAAGGCTCTATCACATTGGGACTGATGAGTAGGTCATGGATATTCTGACAAAGCCCATGGGGAAGGTCAAGTTCTTGGCCTTCCAAGAACGACTTAGAGTCGTGGAGAGACCCTCTTATGAGGGTCATGTATGAGATGGACATTGAGCTCTGGGAGCTCCGGGGGGCTTGGGGTACTTCTTGGAGCGTGAGCAATCATAGGGTGAGTAGTTTAGCCTTCCCCTAGTGGTTTGTTGTGTACAGGGTGAGTGGTTCAACCTTCCCCTGCGATACCCCTTGGCGACATGTAGGCAGGATGAGTAGTTCATCCTTCTCCTGCTGAGACATCCTACCCATGTAGTCTGGGACTTATGGGAAGTACCTCTCATCTGGCCCATGAGTAGGGAAATGAGGATAGGGACCATAGTACTACCGATGGACGCATCGTGTACTATCGTACTCCCTATGCTAGGATGACCGATATTGATCTAGGATCAATTGGAACTGACTTCGGGTCAGTAAGAGTGGTATGAGACACTCTATTTTGATTGGAACTAAATTCGGGTCAGTAAGAGTGGTATGAGACACTCTCTTTTGATTGGAATTGACTTCGGGTCAGTAAGAGTGGTATGACACACTCTCTTTTGATTGGCACTGACTTTGGGTCAGTAGAGAATGGTATGATACATTCTCGATCACTTCTTCTTCTTCATAGTTCAGTAGAGCAAAGTAGTGCATTGATGGCAGAGATAGTACAGATTGGCAGATGGAGTTCTCCCTAGTTGAGAGGGAGTGTTAAAATTGGCAACTAGGGCCAAACTCCACATGGGTCATCTTATTGATGACAACTAATATTTTTCTTGGATTCCTCTCCGAGAGGTGTAGGATTGATCTAAAGATCCTCCGATTCTGACATTTACAAATGAAGTTATGAATTTGTTTTAATTATGGTCAAAATCGGCCTTCAAACTTATGTAGGCTCAGAAGCCCAACAGTCACATCTATTCATCCTCAATGTTGCATATAAATAGAAGGTGACTTAGCCTCATTTGGATCTGGACACACTCATTTTCACACTTCCCTCTCTCTCCACACGTCCGAAATTTCAGGAGGTCAAAATTTCAAGAGACGGAATTTCTAGACAATTTGACCAAGCGTTGACCAACATGCGTTGACCTCCTTTGACTGCATTTTTTTGAGGGCTATCTTTGTTTGGATAGACCACATTTTTGGGCACAAAAATCGAGGCTAAACGTTGACTAGCGTTGACTGCAGCTAGGGCTAACCGCAGGTGGGATGTTTGACTAGACTTTGACTGGGCTGAATTTGACTGTTTTGAGGGTTCTTTTATCTTGCTGTTTGGAGGCCGAAGTTGACTGAAGTTGACCGATTTGCAGAGGGTCAAATATGCCCTATTGACTAGCGTTTGACTTTTCTGGTTAGGGCTCTTTTGCTGCTGTTATAAATTATCAGATTTGTAAATTGTACTCTCTCTTTGCTAAACTATTGAAGACTAAAAGAAGATTTGATCAAGGGTTTCCCCACATTGGGGTTTGTCCCTGGCTGGTGCCACATCTTGTGTCCTCTTCTCTTGGTTTGTCTTCTACTGTTTATGTTTATGTTCTATCTGCATTTTACTATCATGTGATTACTAATCTGAATATTGATATTTGGGCTAATAAAGAAATTGAAGTAAAATTGCTCTAAAGTATAGAACATACCATTGTTGCCTAAAATTAACATATCTCCAAGCCCCTATTCTTGTGATTTTATAGTGGTATTAAGATGATGCTACATGAGACATTTTTTTGTTAAATTTGTATGATTACATGTGGTCATGTTTTAATATTTCAACATATTTTCATCATTGCATGCCATAGGAAATTGTACTTGGAAGTTTTGTATTAAGGTTCATAGTATTGTGGACATGGTATGATGATTGTAAGGTTTCATTTTGGCCACATGGACACCTCATTGGTTGCTTCCTCCTTATATTGAAAATTTGATCCACTATACTTCAGAAACTTTACCATTAATTCAGCAAAAGAGGAGATGCTTCTAGGTTCACATGATTTATCAAGCCAATCACTATGTTTATATCTAGTAGAGATGATAAACAAACCGATAAGAACATCCTCATGCACCAACTTAAACTTTGAGGCATGCTTAGTGAACTTTGCTATATGACTAGTTGCTGAGGATGGATTCCCATCAATCTTGGGTAAACCTCCCATATACTTCCAATCAAATTTATTTGGATATCCAAGGATCCATGTGACATCCAAAGTTGGGTATGACTCTTCCAGATCCCAAGAATTCATTGCTTTGAAATTTGCATAATAACCAAGTGCAAGGTCATCAGGGTGAATTTTAAGATGCCTTAAGAGATGCTTGCTTCATCCTACAAGCATTGAAGTTGGAGTTCAATGAAGAACAAGGGTTTCATTCGTCTAATGGAGTCACCAAATAAGGATTTATATTGTCATATGGGAACAAGACACACACTTTATGTCCTTGGAAACAATACCAAAAATGTTGTTGCAAAATCTAGCAAGCCTTGGAGCGGGAAATCCTACAAGGTGTAAACTAGACCAAGAAGCAACAATGGGATAGTGGCCCACTATCACCACAACCAAAAGCCCCTGCTCTTTGTAGACTTTCACCGATGGGAGGAGTCCTGGTAAGAAAGGGATCACTTATATTAGGTATTCTAGGGTTAATGTATGAAATGATCTCACTAGGAAGTCTTCAAGAATTACACAATTTAGGTCAAAGGCTTCACAACTAAGCAATTCACTTTCTATGAAGAGACCTAGGGTTTGATAAATTTGACAAGTGTTGGAGCAACTCGAGGTCAAGGTTGGGATAAAAGGTTTCTTACAATGTATGCTATCTATGCCAAGGCTCATGAAAACTTCAATGAAACGCTTAAGTTGAAGGAAGGAAAACTAGGTTTTCCCTCTTAGGCAAACAACTAGGGCAAGGAATTTTATGGATGAAATTGAACTGGATGCCCACCAAAATGATAGATCTAGTAGAAAATTCTATCTTCTTGATGTTTAGGCTCTCCAACCACCAAAATTCCTCTTGCCTAGGGATTCACACCAAGCCCTAGTTTCCTATCTTAGCCTTGAAAGGGCTAAACTTGAGAGAGAAAATATGGAGAAAATTTAAGAATGATCACCAAAAAGTTGGACTAGTGCCTTGTCCCTTGGGAATATGGAGTTTAGGATGATAAAGATTAGCCAAATTTGTTCCTAAGGAGGCCGAAATTTGATGCCTTAGCAATCAAATTTCTAGCACTTACCCACGTAATGGAAAAATGGGGATTTATGGGAAAGCTACTAGGAGTTCACCATTAGGACAATTCATCACATGTTATGTATGAGTAATGCATGCAATATTCATCTAGATAGCAATCAAAATTGATCTTCAATAAATTAGGGCACAATTAACAAAACCTAGAATCAATAATTCCGTACATTAGACATTTAAGAAATAGATATTCAACAAGAATGTACAATTACAAGATAACATGCGATGTTTCCATCCATTAGACCAAAAAATAACTCCAAAGAATATCCAAGATCAGCTCCAAACATGAAAATGCATCCAAAGACCTCCAAAAATCCATAAGAGAGCAAGTGTGGGTTCCTTTAACAAGGCCGAAATTCCAATGTGATGATGATTCTCTACAAATAAGACTCTCCTCTACTTATATGAGGAGGTCGAAATGCTATATACCTATAAGCCCCTAAATAATCCTAAAATAATGTGCAACATAAGCCTAAGTCATACGCTGACCTAGTAGCCTTTGTGAAATTACTATTAGATTTATCTCCATAAATGCGAAGTCAAAATGATGACATCATACCAACATAGGCTTTCTTAGGGCAAGCGTTGAGCTCCTCAAGTGCCATGACAAGTGTTGAGGGGCTCTAAAATCATCGTCTAGGGGTTGGCCCCTAGATCTCTCTGAAAATCATCTTGTAGACCCCAAATGTGGGATTGGGGCACAAAACTAGGTCTCATGGGTCTCCAAGTGATGAATAAGCCTGATTCTGTTCCAATGTTGAGGGCACTGAAGATGGTGCTAGCCCTCCCATGTCTCAAATCATGAGACAAATCTCATATGGGCCTTGGATCAACTGCCAAACCACGTGATCACTGCTATGTCAGTTGGGAGCAAATTGGTCCAGGTGCATCATTCCACGAATAATAAAGCAAATGCAGGAACGTTGTGGGTGCTAAAGGTGCCCATGGCTATGAATGATGCTCTACAATTGTCCAGAGTTCCATTGGCTCTCAACACATCACCTGTCGGTGTCGATATGTCCCTCTGGACGACCTAGACCCCAGTTTAGTTGCTTAGACCTAGAGATGGAACCACCTGCCAACCACACACAATATCCAGTGCTGCAACTTTCACCATTAGGTACATTAATGATTATTATATCTAAGTGAACCATGATTGAAAGAAGTGGAAAAGATAGCACTTCATATGAGGCTTCTCTTCCAAAATCGGGGCCTTACTCACGTAATGGTGTTACCTACCTAGGTAGGAGTGCTTAATAGATGATGCTATTAGGTGTTCTTAACCCCCAAGGGTAAGTGACATGTCCTTGATGCGCCTTTCAATTGATAGATACCATGTGAATAATGATGGAATGGAGGGGAAATGACTCCATGGCCAAGTGGCATGGTCAAAGGGATTGACTATGATGGAGTACCTCATCCTGGGTTTATAGATGCGAGGAGGGAGAAATCATGGATGCATGAGTTACCTCGGCCTTTGTTTTTCCACCCCTCTATATTGCCTTTTATTTTTTCTTGATTCTTCATTGTATTACTGCTCTTAGCTCAAGGAATAGGAGCTTGCTTTATATAATGTATAACAGTTATTACACCCTTTGGGATGGGGCAATTCATTGCCCATAAGGGGTTGGGACATGCCAGGGTTCTTTGTCTTCTATGAGATAAGAAAACATTGACCTAGGAATCGGGTGATGGCCATATGAGAGATGTAGAGCTCATGCTTGGCTTTTGTCCTAGTGGTAATTTGTAAGTCCCAACCATCTTTTGCATTTTGATTTTTCTTTTGTTTTTCTTGTGGTCATCATATGTTCTTTATTTTTCTTATCATTGCATCAAGCTCCTAGTGTGCATTTCCAAGCCCTACCCAGATATGAGGATGTGTGGTTGCCAAATCCCAATGAACCAATATTCAGTTGAACCCGAAGAAGAAAGATGGAATAGGGGCTTGTAATCTAAGATGGAAAGTGGTAAGTATGAAATAGGGATAGATGGGGCTATCTTATCTTAATCATGGCTTCCCAAGTAGTGCCTCTTCCTAAAACCATGGGCCATTAAGGGAGGTCCCATTGGACTAGGATTGAAAATTAACGTCCCATTTAAGGCGAGGGAACAAGACTATGGCCAAGGCCCTTCTTTCCTCCAAGTTACCCCATAATCCATATCAATGCCCAAATACAAACAAGCATAAGCACCCGATTGCACCTGATTGCAAAATGACTAAGTACCTTTTGATTAGAAGCCCACCTTCCAACATGTGTTCTTGACAAATGGGCAAGGAGACATATGACTGATGCAGGTGGGGGAGATAGGAATAACACATCACATAAGCTAGAAGGTGGCTCTCATGTGCTGCTGGCTGTTGGCTGCTGGATGGAAGATGTTAGTTTTTGTAGCATCAGATGTGTTCTAGCCTTGAAATTTTGTGGAGAGGCTAGAATACATGAGATCTCCAAAACCCTGTTAATCTAGGTTGTCAGTGATGTCAATATGGCATTGAACGAGATGTCAATATCCCTAAGATGGCTAATGATAGTCAAGATTCTTGTTTGACAAGGATACCATGAATGAAGATGTCAAGCCACTAAGAAGAAGTCTTGTCCTAGATGCCTATTGTTCATAATGTCCTAGATGTCCTTGAACTAACCATGAAGACACTATAACCTCTTGTATCCCTTCTCTTGATGAAGAAGCCCTAGAAATCATGATGATGTCCTTACTCTTGATGAAGAAGTCCTTCTTATTGATGCTAATAGTGATTCTTGATGTAGAAGCTCTCCTTGTGATGATCTAATGACATATGGCTAATAACATATCACTGCACTATCATGGCTAATAACATATCACTGCACTAATACATGATCACGTTGTTGGATGTGTGATGCTACACTATCGTGATGACAACACTCCTACATGATGACTCTATGATCCTATGACAAAGCCATTAAAAATCCATGATGCCCCAAACAAGGGAGAAGCCCTAATGACCTTTGTTCTGCACTAAAAATTTCAGGAGCAGTCACAAAGAAAAATTACTTTGGACACCTTGGAGGCATCTGTCCACAATGGGTCCTACACCATCTTAAAGAGGCTTTTTTCCTCTTTCCAACGAGCTATTACTCAAGCGGTTTGGGAGAAATGAATTTTTAAAGTTAAGTTAGTAATTTTGGACAGTGAGTCGACCTGTGTTGAGACAATTCATGTCGGCTTGCTCTAGATGACGTGTCTGTTCGGATTTATGAACACAAAAGAGTATATAAAGGAGGTTTTGGACTTCTGTTTGGTTCAGGAGTTCGGATCAGTTCAAGGAAGATCACAGAAAAGAGGAAAAACATGGAAAGGAGGCCGAGAAGGATATTTTTGGGAAAATAATTTATGTATTCTGTTTGGGCTAATTTTGGGTTATCTTTTCAGCTCAGACTATAGGACAGTCACCTTGGAGACTAATAAAAAGCTCAGACTAAGTCTTAGATCTGTGGAACAGTGGACAGTAACCTGTGATACTTCAGAACTGTGGACAAGCCTTTTGTGGAAGGGTTGAAACATTGATTACTGCCTTCAAGCTCGGACTTGGTGTAGACTTTGGGACAGAGAACAGTCACAATTTTTAGAGACCTCGGACCTGTGGCTTTTGTGGAAAAATTTCGGATCTGTAGCACTGAAATCTCGGATTTGTGACCTGTAGCATTGCAACTTTGGACCTGTTGAATCTTCACACCTGTGGCACTGAATCCTTGGACCTGTGACAATATTTTCAGACTTGTGACATCTATCTCAGATTTGATTTGGACCTATAACAACTTGTGAAGCAGACCTCTAACAATTTGTGACCTTACTACAACTCGATCCTGTAGCAGCATTGAATTGCAGGTGTGAACAATCATCTAGGAGAGCTCAGTACCAGTGGAGGTATGGTAAACTTGAAGGGTTACATATTTGTGATAAGGTCTAGCCTTAAGTTCAAACTTGTATTAGTCACTTGTGGAAGGATAGTAGCTACAGTCAAGTATTTGAAGCATTAAGAAACCTTGGACAGTCATATTTTTGAAGCATCAATCAAGGAGCCTGTGGAGAGATATCTTGTTTAGGAAAGGGTTATTGAAGACACCCTTGAAGAATTCTTGGAACAGACCTGGTGCAGCATAGTGAAGAATCTTGAAAGACATCTTGAAGTACCTTGAAGACATCTTGAAGATTTGTGGAGATCATTGAAGACTGTGATATCATCATGAGGTGACTAGGATAAATTGTTTTGGGTAACATGAAGAGCAGTGGTGACACCGTCATGTGAAGAACAAGGTTGTCATTGATGACGAGACATGGAGACTAAAGTGAAGGGATAGCTGTAGACTGACAAGGCTCGTTGAAGAAGACATTGGGAGCCGTGAAGTATAACCAAATATATCTTGACGAAATAAAGGGTTGGAGCCTCGAAAAGACAAGGTTGGTGCCTTGGAGGATAGGGTTGGAGCCCTATAGGATCGGAGTCCTCAAGAAACCAAGTCGAAGCCTGTACCAGAGAAGGGTTGGTGCCCTAGGGGTTGGAGCCTCTAAACACAAGGTTGGTGCCTTGAGGAAGATAGGGTCTGTGCCCTAGAGGTTGGAGCCTCACAAAAGTCCAAGTTGGTGCTTGGCAACAGGTTGGAGCCTGGGAAATTGAAGATTGGTGTCTTCATCTAGGGTTGGAGCCCTATATACATTGTACTTGATTTATTGTGAAAAAGAAATTAATAAAAGCATTTATTCTTATTGTTCATTTTGTGTTCTAAATATAAGTGATCTAACTGGTAAAAGTAACATTTGAAAGGAAACACGGATTCACCCCCCTCTCAGTCTTTCCAACAAACCCAAAAATCGTTTTTAGAAATTCTGCCTAGAAATGACTTAATTAGATTATTAACCAATTTTTAAACATTTCCGAAGTCTAAACTTAGGGAACAGGGTTAATTAATCAGTATTAATTAAGTCAAGGCGAGAATCATCTAGAAACTCACACGGATCGATCCAGAGATGATCCTTGCCATCGATTATGTTTTAATCTTGGTTGTTGGTGCTCCAATAGAGGATTATAAGAGGAGGTCGATGTGGTGATGGAGACACTTCTGCAGTTCGATTTCTTGGCAGATCGATTTCCAGAGTAGCAACAGTCAGTTGTCGGAGAGAGAGCTAGAGATCTAAGCAGTGAGAGAGGGGCAGAGACAGTGAGGTTGGAGGAGGCATTCCAGATCCAGCGAGTGCATTTGCAGAGAGGTAGAAGATCCATAGAAAGGCTAATGTTGGGGCTGCGCAACAACCTCTAGAGGCAATATTGATTCACTAAGATGGAGAACGTCTTCAGTGCCAGAGGATGGGAAGGAGTACCAAAGTGTCGGAGAAGCATCTTGCCAGTCCGCAGAAGGCAGAACGACTTCATCAGAGACTAGTTTGATGCTAGATGTCCAACACGCTGCGCAAAGCAACGTAGAGGCTGACGCAGAGGGTCAAAGGGCTGAATTTCTGAAAGCAAGTTGTATTAGGAGTTTGCTTGTGGGGTGAGGAAAATTCCTCACTAGATTTTTTGCCAGTGTTTTTCTCTATAGGACTGCCAGATTTCGGCATTGAATTGTACTCAGAATTTCTCATTGCTACATAATAATAAAACCCTCAACTGCTGCATCGGTTTCTCGCATTGGGTTTTTCCAGGGACTTTTGTCTAAAAATAATTGTGTTAATTTTATGTGTGTGTGCTAGCATTTCTTAGTTTCCAACACATTATTTTTCTGCAATTTTTTATTTGTGAAGGTTGCAGTGTATTTATTTCGATATTTGTTGTAGTAGAGAAATTGCTAATTAATTAACAATTAGGATAAATAATATCAGTTGCTGCAATAAGATTTCGGTTTGTGGAATTTTCATATGGTATCTGAGCCAAGTTGATCAGCCGGAGAGCTTAGAAGCGAAAAGAAGGAACTTCCCTACTCAGTGTGGGCAGAGGGCCAAAATTCCGAAGGGCAGTGTGGTCATTTTGCCAAGAGGCTAATTTACTTGTGGAGGTTCAATTTTTTTAGAGTGGGGCAAAACAAATTCGATTTTTCAAGATCGAATGATTCCAGAGGCAGAGGGGGCAACTCAGAGCTTTTGTTGGGTAGATCTCTAGCTGGACGCAGTGGTTTTTGCAGCAATTCACTAGAGAAGAGCCAACGTCGAGGTGGAAGAGAGAAGAGCACACACAGAGTGAAAATTTTCCTTAGGGAACTTCTAGTCTCAAGAAGTTCGATTTTCCTTGCAGATCGACAGTTGTTGTGAGCAAATCTTCTCACTCCAGAAGGGAGTGCGAGTTGAAGAATCTAGGGCACATGTAGTTAATGAGATTCTTCTTTGACTTGATAACTATTTGTGAGGCATTTTACTTTCTTATTAGCACAATCTTCTCTTTGACATTATTAGAGTTTGTATTTCTTATTTCATCAAATAGCTACCAAAACAAAGAGAGAAGAACAAAAGAAGTTGGTATTTTGCCAAGGCCAAAACCTCTCCCTTTTGGAGAGGAAAACCTGCACATAATTCTTCTTATAGAGATTCCAATTGACAAACATCAAGACCATGACACTTGACCTTCTATGCCACTCGAAGACCAAGACACCAATCTTCTTATTTATCATTGCTGAGATCATCTTCACTGTACTGCTGAGATCTTCATTACTACTGTCATAACTGAGAACATCATTGTTGTGTTTCCATAGAGACCTTCACCATATCAACGAGGCCATCATATCATTCTTCATTATGACCTTATCTTCGGTAGGATTATGATCAAGGCTATTGTAACAGCCCATTAATAAAAATCTTGAACTGTAAAAACTTTATAATATATATATACATTAAATTTTATAAAGCATATAATTAGACTTTATAATATGACATTATAAAGCAGATCACTAAACTTTATAACCTATATGATTGAAATGTTATAAGTAAATATATAACATTAAATATTATAACATATATTTAATAAGGTGATCATTTAAAATATTTATAAACTATAATAATTAGCATAAAGATTGGGTATCGATCTTATATAATATCTAAAACTCATAAAGACTACCTACCTACTGGAAATTAATGACAAGAAATATCGCAGAGGCTTTAATGCTGAGAGGCGGTGGCTGCAAGTGGGAGGGCGGCCACCGCCAGGCAAGGGGGGAATATATAGCAGAAGGCTGACCCGGGAGCAGGGGGGCAGAGAGAAGAAAGGAAAAAGACTCATTAGCAGGAAACCCGGAGAAGAGTTTACAGTAGAAGAGCCTTGAGTGATCTGAGTTCTGGGCACGGAGGGACAGAAAGCCTCTCTGGAGAGCTTCTCTGGATCGAGCAACCAGGTTGCTCTGTCAGGTCGGGTGGTATTGGCCATCTCGAAATTGAATCAAAGGAATACCAGTTCAGCGGCGGAATCGGAAGTCAGCAGCAGCTCAGGTAGGTGCAGATTTCAGTTTATGCATTACTGTCTTTAATTAAATTCATGGTTATCTCTGGTTGCTGTAAATAGAATTTCGGTTACTAAACATGGTATCAGAGCGAGGTTGCAAACTCTCGGACCTTACCAAGGTTGTTGGGATCATATCTTATTGTAAACCCACTGTATTTTTATCACTGACTATGCAAACTGTGTCATATACTACTGTTTCCACAGTTTTTTTGTGCACTTTGTGATTAAATTAGCTCTATTTAGATTACTATAGCTTCTCTCCTTTTAGTTCCATTGCTGTGATTACATTTTTATGCCACACCAACAAATCCAAAGACGAATTTTCTCAAAGACTGTACACTGAGTATCTGTGAATATTCACAAATCTGTGACAATTTCTTCTCCCACTGGAGTTCCCTAATGACAAAACCAGCACAACATCGTCTGAGAAAGATAATCAAAGGTTCTGTAGATAATTTAAAAACAACATAAATCCTAGATAGTCACGGTCACCTCTAATGCCAAAGCTTTTCTGGCTCCGATATCATACATCAAATGGCAAATAATGGCAGATTTAGAGCTGGACACTCCGAAGTCATTGTCGGTTTTGAACGTATTTTCAGAAGTATGAAAAAAAATTAATTCTAGCTAGTCGACTTAGCATGTTGCCACTGAGCGTAACTCTCAGGTAACAAGTGAATGTCAGGAGAGCAGTTCTTGGTAGCGGTCGGACCCCTTCCTTTGGACGGCATCGAATGAAAGGTGCCAACAAGGTTGACTGGAGAGTTAGCGAAATTGTCATGTTTACCTTACGATAGTCGATGACCAAATCTACTTTAATTGTAATCATCAAATTTGGGAGATTGTGATATTCATTAGTCATAATTTATGCCCTAATCTGAATCGACTTTGCAAAGATGTCGTGTATTTCTAATTGAATATTATTCCTAGAGAACGGTTTGGCATAATGCGTGAATCTACATATTAACAAAATTTTCCTTTCTTTAAAATATAATGGATATAATTTTTCCTGTAATACATTACAGAGTATCACGCTCCCCGAACCCTTTGCTCGCTAAAAATGCTCTATCTTCTTCATAGCCGGAGGTGTTCCACGCTGCGGCGACTCTATTCAAGCGAAGAAGAGGGAGCTAACGCTGCTTTGAGCACAAGTAAAAGCATCAAATACAGACGCAATGGCAGTGCCAGTTTAGATGATGAAGACGCCTCTGAACCCGCAATCTCGAATTCTGCACTTCCATTTCTGAGATTGTCCACCAGAATCTCCGTCAAAGATTTATTGTGCTCCGCCATGGCCGAACTGAACTTCTTAACACGGCCTGTCGCTGTGATTTTCACTTTGCAGCTTAAACTAAATACTTTCCTGGCTTTTTCGAACTCCTGTTGATTATTTCAATATAAGTGGCGAGACTTCCTTATTGCCACGGATTAGATGACGCGTAAAGGCCCGACGGTGTCAACCTGTGGGAGGAAAGACGGGAGGCACGTAGATCTCCTTTTCTGTCAACCTGTGGCCATCGAATAAATATTGTCGACGAATGGCAATAAATAAATGGGTGGGTCGAAACCTCCGCCTGAAACTCCCATCGTTTTACAAGGCATATCATATAACATTGACATTGTAAGTTTGATATGGTATTAAGGTTTATTATATCACATGGTTTGATATATAATATATATCGTATGATAATTTTTCCTTCAATTATTTTGTATAATTAGGCACGCATCTGACTTTGCCCATAATTATTATGTCAATCCCATTACGGGTGCACGCTGTTAACAATTAGATTGAGTGAAGTTTAATGTTAATGTTGAGGTGCGGGCTCCGGGATCTTCTTCTCGACTCTCTCGTTCAATCACAAAGCTTTGGAAACCGCCCTTTCTGGTTACCATTGTGGTTTTTAAATTCCGCCAAAATTGCCATGGGACTTTGGAACTCTACCTCTCGTTCTTGAAAAGGCCAGACATGAGCAGATGGATCATGAAATTTTATTGGGGGCCTCTCAAACCACTCCGTAGGAAAAGAGGAAAAATAAAACCCGCGGAACCTCCAGTGGATACATGTCGACACATTTCCAAAGCGGCGAAAAGCGGTATTTATACAATGAAATAAAATTGTGATTTCCTAAGCAGGTGAATAGAATAAAATTGTGATTTTATTTTTGGATTATTATAACAACCAATTTCATCATATTAGAATTATTTATATTCGCCAAATTATTTTATTAAAAGGAATGTATATATTATAAATTGGAATTGTGATTTTCACTAAAAACACACATGTATTTTCATTATTAAATTTACTTTCGGTTTCGGTTTTAAATTTTTTTTTTTTTGAGTATTTTGGGATTATTTTTTTTGTTCAATTTGAATTCAATTAATTTTACAAAATTTGATTTATTTTTATTTTAAATAAAGTTTATATTTAAATAAATTTTAAATATTAAATGGAATAATTTAAAAATAAAAGAATAGTAAATCTGTTTTAAAAGTTTTTTTTTTTTATATTGTTGTCCTGTAATATAATGTAATGGGTATTGTTTTGATTTTTTTTTTTATTTATTAGTTAAGTTAAAACTATTAAATTTGTTTTGGATTTAAAAAGTTGACCTATATAAATAATTTTTAGATTGTCTATAAATTTTTTTATTTTTTATTTTTTTGATTAGTATTTATCTGAGTTACTGTTAGTTGAGAGTTTGAACATTTTATTATACAATACATAATAAACGGTTATATTGCAATTATTACTCTCTATTATTCCTGCTATGGTAGGATATAAGATATAACACATTCACCACGTCAACATTATTCCGACTCCCCGGCAGTTAGTTTGGCATTTAGTTTAAAAGACCGACAGTTTGTGGTTGACCCTGACCGTCCCGCTCTTTTTCCGGCGGAACCATATCATAACAATAAAAATAATATCATCTGCAATGACAACCAAGAGATGAGTTAAGTACAAATATATAAAGAAAGGTAAGTGAACAGAAAGAAATATAATAAGATTGAAGGAAAGAAAAGGACGCAGAATAAGAGTATAAATAAAGAGGAATTTTAACAGGGATGTTTAGAATCTATACCCTTCTGCATTATTCATTTTTAGGATAGAATACCCTGCATAGGACAAGGAGGTCGCGAGACCATCCTCCTTGACCTCGGTACCAGTAAGATCCGCCTAGTGGGTAAAAATAGCAAAACTATACCCGTTTTTTTTAAATGTATTATCGCAAAAGAAAGTTACGTATTAAAATTCGGTCGTCTACCTCATAACTTTGATAAAATTTTATTGTGTGTTCAGAAACCATTGCAAATGGTGAAGACATACGAGCGACGACGACGTGATCAGGCGGCATCACCGCCCGTAATGCCGCCGCCGTCGTCATCATCATCCCCAGCATCACCACCGAGACCTTCATCAACATCAACTGCCCCAGCACCAGAGTTGACTGTAATAATGAACTCCTTGGAAGCCTTATTAGCAACATTAAAAGAAACCACTAAGGCTAAGACCAAGGATGAATCTCCTCATTTGGCTACCAGTTCAGCGGAACTGAAGAATTTCGAGCCCAGAAGGTCGACAGAGGACATCTCTCGGGAGCTTCAAAAAATCAGACTCCCGGAATTCTCAGGAGGTCGAGCAGGTGAACGCGCTGAAGCGTGGTTGGAGGGAATGAACAGATGTTTTGGGTTAAAAGAATATTCGTCTTCGGCAAAGACAAAAATTGCCGTGTTTCAACTCAGGGAAAGTGCCTTGATTTGGTGGGGAAATCTGGAGAAACAACTGCACCTTACATCAGATAGTATTCCTTGGGAGCTATTTGAGGAAAGGTTTCGCGCAAAGTATTTACCTCCGTACTTTCAGCAACAGCAAGCAAGAGCCTTTCATACGTTAGTACAGGGAAGTAAAACGGTGGAAGAGAACGAGATAAGGTTCATGGAACTGGTAAAATACATTCATTACTTAGACTCAGATGAACGCCCGGCTGAACGATTCATTTTTGGGTTAAACCCTCGCATCCGAGCCTTGGTAAGCATGTGGAAACCATCATCCGTAGCCGAGGCGGTTGAATGTGGCCGATATGCAGAAGAGCACCTTGGGATCAAAAGGGATATGGGGCCAGTCGGGCCTGTCCAACCAGGATTTCCAGGAAAGACTCCCCGGAACTTCTTCAGGGGGGGTAGCTCGAGGCCACCGTATGGTAACAGGTTTGCCCCGAGAAATATAGGGGCAGGAGCTCCCATGGCAGTAAACACTATAGCCGCGGGATCGTCAAACACCAGTCCCTGGGCATCTAAAAGGACCGCGAGCGGAGGGAGGAATTCGAGAGGAACCAATGCGAGAGGACGAAGCTCGTTCTCTAGAAGCTCACGTCCTGACTCGAGAGGATCGGCGCCAATTAATTGTTGGGGATGTGGGGGACTGCACTTTCAACGGGACTGCCCCGGAGCTTCATCCAATATACTGCATAGGGCTGGGAAGGAACCAAATTCAGACAACCGTGGTACCCATAGAATTCATGCAGTGGTCGACCGTGACCAAGCAGCACATCAATCCACGGTAGTAGAATCTTCAGGTACTATCAATGGTATAAAACTCAAAATCTTATTTGATA
>APFE030300614.1:130849-145087 GCA_000404065.3 Pinus taeda | reverse complement strand
CCTATCAACCCACGTGCTTGATCTTGCCTATTTTCCCATTTGGCTGCTTTCTCTTCATCTTTTGGCTTGGTTTCTTGGCCTGTGGCTATTCGATAAAGACCTTTACTTCTAAGTAAATCCACAATGTAGGACCACCATTGGAAGTAGTTGGTGTTGTCAAGGATAACTTGGCATGAACTTTCCATTTTGACAAAAACTGAAGCTATATATGTTGAAACTAAGTATTCCAATGGAAAGATCTTGAAAAATTAGGCTAGTTCAAAAAAAACGGCTCTGGAAAAAGCTTCTGGATGAAGACGTTATGACCTTTTTAAAAAATGTCGATGAAGGTGCCGACAAAGTGCGGGAATGTGCGGAAATGAAAAAAACGCTCATTTTTCAACAAAAAGGAGATTTGAACCCAAGACCTCTACTCTCTTAAATAGCTTGAACAAGTGAGCTTATACAAAAGGATAGAGAGAGTTAGAGGGGGGGGGGGGGGGGATTGCGTGCTTGCTTGAAAAAGCTCCTTTCCTCATATTGTCGTTACACCAGAACCCGCAAAGTGTTGGGTAAATCATTAAAGCCAAGTAACTAGTCCCTAGGTGGAAATTATGATTCTATAGAGGTGCGGTGATTCTTTCCCAACCACCCCCCTCAAACGCAACTTGGGGGAATCGAACCTGGGTCCAAGCTTTGATACCATTGTAAGAATTTACAGGGGTAAGTTCCTCAGACCAGAACACCAAAAGACACCGCTCACATAGATCATAGATCAATACACCAGTATTTTGACGTGGTTAAAACCCTCAAAGAGGGAAACAGTCCACGGCCTGTGCCAACTTGGCCACTACAGGCAATTTATTAATAAAAGAATGAAAATTTGATTAAGCTTCTCTCATGCATGGTTAACCTACAAATGACCCTCCATGCGCTTTATATAGAATTTATGGACCAATCGGATGTCAAGCGAGGGATCGAGTGTCGGTAATACCGAGGAGAGAATGAACCGTCAGATCACTACATATGGTGACCGTCGGATTGTAAGTTACAAATGTACATAGTAAAGAAACAAACTTTACCTAACTCTATACTAGACCAAGTTATACTTAACTATTCCTACATGTCGGAATATCCTAACAAAAAAAAGACTAAAATTGAACTACAAGCTAGCTAACTTCTGCCTAAAAAATGACTAACTACTGGCTAACCCAAATGAGGCCCTAAGCCTTCTTATTTATAAAAATTGAGGACCCCAACAGTCCTCCTAAACTTTAGGGACTCGGCTGCCCAAAACTTGCAGTTAAGAGCACTTTTACTAGCACTTACACGACTGCCCTTGTGATAATTGATTTGGTGACCTTTGAACTCTGAGCTAATGGTGGAGAATTTGAGGTAAGGGCCCGTAAATGAAGGGGACACCTTCCTACAAATCCTCTCCACGAATTTGGCTACCAAGTGCTCATTTAAACCTTTGATTGTGTCTCCAAATTGACTAGAAAGACTACACAAAGCACAGATTAGACTTTTTGGCATAATGACTAACCCAATTCACTCTATCAGCATAAATATAATAAAAAACATGCAATAAACTAATGAGAATGGTGTATTAAGTCGAATTAGGAGGCTAAATGAGCCCATATAATTACCCATTTCTAGGGCTCATCATCACCCCCTACTGAAAGTGTTGCTCATCCTCTGAGCAACTAATCTATCTCTTCATCTTTGCTGGCCCTGGTGGCCTCCCTATCATCCCAAGCTTTTGATGTGGTCTACTCATGTGTGTCATAAAATTCTTCCTTCTTGTCCATGTCCTTCCACTGCTCCTCCTATTCTGCTTGTTTGAATTCTTGTGCTTTTCCTGGCCTTTAAATACAGAGAGGCCTACCTTTTTTTTCTTTTTTTTTTTTGTTTTGTAGGTGTGCTTAATGCAGCAAGCACAGCTGTTGCTTCCCTTACCAACATTGCAGGGGATTTCTCTTTCTGTTGTTCTTTTCCTTCACTTCCTGTATAAATCACTATGCCCCATATTTCTGCTTGTGTCCCTGATATCTCAGGGTGTGTCTCTTCTTCCTCTTTTTTTTTCTCTTCTTTTGTCTTCTCTGCCTCTGTTAGCTTTACTCCCTCACGCTCTGTTTTGGTTTTCTTCTCATCTTATTTAGTTTCTTCCTTCTATGCTTTAGTCTTTTTCTTTTCTATTTTGGGTCTTCCTTCTCATCTTCTGTCTTGATTTCCTCCTTTGTTTCATTTTCTTCTTTCTCCATTTTGGTCTTTTCCTCTTTTTCTATTTCATCCTCGTCTTCTCCTGCCACATTTTTAAAAATCTCCCTGTCATGATGTGTAGTGACTGCTGGAAATGTTCAGGTGAGGAGGGAGAAACAAACTTTCAAAACCAGAAATAGAAAGATGGCTGAGGTTTGTCTTTCTGGAATCAGGAATTTCTCATGTTCTTCTTTTTCACAACATCAATTTGCAATTTTTTCTTCAAACTGTTTCCAACTTGAATTTGCTTCTCGGTTTTTGAGAAAAATCAATACTTTTGACAAAACAAAGAATATTTATAACACAGTGTTTTTTTTTAGAGAGTGGATAGTCTTGCAAATTTGGTTTTTCACAGGTTGGCTTCTATGGTTGCATCCCTTTTTTCAGAAGAATGTGAGAAAGAAAAAGGAAGATTTTGGATGCAAAGCAGAAAAATGGACAGACTGTGTAGAACCCAGAGAAGGAAAAAAAACACAGGTAGACTTTTAAGATTCACTTTCCATTATTTCAACCCAATACTGTGTGTTTAATCCTCCACCTTATATAAATATATCATATGCAGAGTGGTTTTCCGAGCCTACCTCTTTTCAAGCTCAAATTTTGACAAAAATCTCAAATTTTCTGGCTGCATAACTGCTCTCTTCCCTTCCTGTAGAAATCTTCTTGTAGGTAGTGTTCCTGTAGAATGAAACTGTGCTTCCTGTAGAGCCCAATAGGTGGGAGATTTAAAAAAAAAACAGGCAGAAATCTGGCGGAGGATGACTAGTTAGCTGCTCTAGAAGTGGTAGATGCGTACTCCAGTCGAGAACGTCATGGAGGCACAGTGAAAAAAGAGTGGTGAATGCATTAACTGAACTGTCTTTTAACTGTTGGCATGATTTGTGGTGAGGAGATGAGGTGGCCGGATGTACGTTGGCCCATGCAGATTGCAGTGCTGTTATGAAACTGTATGCTGCTTGCCCATAATCACTTCCATCAATTACGTTGGAGTTTAAACAACCACCACTATCTGTTTTCAGTTTTCTTCTCGAGATGGCTGAGCACATGTGTCGATTGCACCCACTGAGTGTTGTTTGAACTAGACGAGGCACTGTCTGAACTGGATGAGGGTGGTTAGTTGGCTAGCCACTAATCTTGTTTAATCACAACCATCTCACTGTCCATGCAGTTCTTAAATTACATTCATGTAACAGAGGAACGAGTTTAGTCACGTACCTGGAAGTCGAATGCATTTGTTGTGAGGTGTTGTGGCCTTTCCTTCTGCTGCATGCCTTTGTTTCTGTGGATGCATGTTGGTCTGGTTACTGATACGTGGCTATTTTTATTGTGTAGGTATCCTCTCACTGGATGTAAGCTGCAAGAGTTTGTTTCAACGTTGAGATTTGCACCCTCATGCTGCTGATGCTGGATTTTTGCAAGACAATGACTTGTTTTTTCCATAGCTCCTAAATTATAGACCGTATTGACTTGAAACTTTCTAAGCATGTTTCTATCATCATTATGCACCTCCCATAGCAAAATTGTGGTTAACAGATGCACAGATTTCGAGAATAACTGAAAATGGCTGAAGTTGACAGAGGTCAATATCTCGGAAACCGTGCACTGGAATTGGCTGAAATTGCTTGGGAAACTTTCTATCACCCATATGCATCTCCCCATGAAACAAGTTTTGAAATGGATGCACAGATATGGAGAAAATGCAAAAATGGCTGAAGGTGATGGAGGCTGATTTCTTAGAAACCGTGCACTGGAATTGGCTGAAATTGCTCGGGCATGTTTCCATCATCCCTATACAACTCCCCATAAAACAATTTTTTAAATGGATACACGGTTTTCAAGTTAGGGAAAAAACAAATTTATGCTCTATGTATTTTTGTATCAGAGCATTCTACAGTTTTTGCACAGTAAGGAAAAAATGAGCTTGAGCTGTAATGTAGACTTGGGTCTCGGCTGATGAGGAATCTAGATGGAGGGTATCAGTTATGGTGAGTGAAAGACTGCTACTTGATTTTTCATTAAGGATTTTTCGTTGGCAGTATGAAGAAAACAGGATTTCTGTGTGTGACTATGTAGGAACATAAAAAAATGAGTGTAATGGAGGTGTATGGAGGCAGAAAAAGGTGACATATGGTGATGGATGGAAGCAGGGATGTTTACAGGCCTCATGGACAAATTTCCAACCTTCGAGTCCTCTTCGAAGATATATTTTGGCTTGTTTGTAGGCTCTACAGGATCTTCCTATAGAAGACACAGAACTTCCTATAGAAGACATAGAACTTCCTGTAGAAAGTGAAATCTCAGTCCGAATGAGACCAAATCTTGGGAAAGGGTAGTGGTCATGGAGGAATGGATTGTGAGGGATGCTTGCAGCCTAGTGCTGACCTCTGTCTTTTTTTTGAGCGATCCTCCTAACCTGCAATGTCGTTCCTGCAACCTGCAATTATTCAATATAAATTAGGTTTGTTTTTATTTTTCCCTTTTCTTCTTTATTTTTCTAATTTTTTTGAAAACAACTAGGGTCCCTCATGGAGGTTTTCACCCTAATTGTCTGCCCTAGGCACCTCCAAGGGAGGTTTTCACCCAAGGATCTTATTCTTTTTTCTTTTCTCTTCTTTCCAACCCATTGACCACCTCATGGAGGTTTTCAATCAATGAGCCAATCTGAGGCGCTTCCGAGGAGGTTTTCACCTTAGATTTTTATTTTCTTCTTATTTTCATTTTTTCAATTTTTTCTTTTTTCTTTTTTTCCTACCCTAACCTACTTGAAAAACAAAATCATTTTCAAGTATAAGAATACTTCCAATGGAGCCATGTGCATATCGAGATTAGAGACAAAATGATGTGGAGGCTTGAAATGCATGCTTTAACAAGTATCCAGATTTTAGAGACCAAATGATTTGACTTTGAAGGGATCAAGCATCACTAAGGAAGAGAGTACTGCTGCAACTTAGTGACTGTTTGAAACCATATCTCAATATATCTCTGATATCCTTGGTCCTTTTGTTGATCTGGATCATTCTTAATGTCACCTTCTATCATGACCTTCTCATCTTCCTCTTTTTGCTGATTTTTCTCTCGAATACATGGAGGATTTTATGGTAACCATGAGGGAGCTCTCTCGATCTCTGATTCTGATGTCTTCTCTTCATCAAGTGTAGCCCATGGTGCTTTGATCTCCTCTTTTGAATCTTCTTTTACTGGATGTGGTCCTTCAATGCTGTCAATATAATCTCTGTCTTGCAATACTCTTCCTGAGCTATGGTGAATATCATTGAGCTAAAGAGTAGTTGTTTCGACATGTTGTGCCTCAACATTGTAATTGAGTTGAGCTACTCCAATGTGTGGGAGTGGAAATGGTGGTATGGGTAGTTGAGTTGGGGTGTATATTTGAGATGGATGTGGATGGGGTTGTGGTTGAGTAGGTGGTTTCCCACTATATACTTGTTGAGCTTGCCTATTATTTGGGTTCAAGTTCATTTGAGCAGGCATTTGGGGCTGCCTTGGTGGAGCAAGAGGCGATGGTTGTGGTTGAGCGGGTGGTGGAGGAAAAGGAGCGGGAGGAGTGTTGTATTGGGGCCTCCACCCCTGATGAGGTGCATTCCAATGAGGCTGTGGCTGAGCGTAGGGGTGAAATGGATGAGCAGTTGGTTGGGCAAAATATGGAGATGTGAAGGAAAAAGGAGGAGGTGTGGACTAGGAAGGATGAGCAGGGGGGCCCTAAGAAGGCATGGAAGTGGCTTGATAAGGGTTGTAATAGGTCTCGGATGTCCCTTGTAGTTCCTATTGGTAAGGTCTGGGTCCATGTGACCTCCTTTGGTTCATGAAATAGAGTGGTTCAGTGGCTCCTTTCGCCCTCTGATATACAACTTTGATTCCGGGCAAGGAAGGGCACTGATTCGTAGGATGGTCTCTTTCATAGACAAAACACACTTCTATGGAGTTCAATGGACATTCATTCCTAGGATGCTTTCTAGTGCACCTGGGACAAAAGATGGCCAAAGCCCTCTTGGCTTCCTCTTGCTTCCTTTGGATCCGCAAGGTATCCAATTGCATGGAAACAAACTACCTCATATCGCTCTTGAAATCTTCCAGCATATTTTCACATTCACCTTTTCCAACATAAAGGGATGAGTTGGAAGAAAAGGTACTACTCCCAACATTTTTATTTTCAGCCATTTGCTCCAGAAGAATGTTTTCTTCTTCTTTTCCCCTAGAGGTTCTTCAAATATGTCTTGTTGTCCACCTAAGGGTTCTTCTTAATCATAGCCATCGAAGAAGAGAGAAGGTTGGCTGTGTGAAGTAGTGGGTGTGTTGTGCAAACATTTTTCTGAATTATCTCTACTCCTACAAGGCATGAAAGGAAAATTTTTTGGTTGATTTTTGTTTTGTTTTGTTTTTTTCCTGCTTGAACATGAAAAACTGAAATAGATTGAATTGAAACTAACTAAAATCTATCTTGTTGAAATGAGAATGTGGAATTGAAATGAAAGCAGGAAATTCCTAATTTATGTTGCTGAAATGAAATTCTAAGCTACGCTTGCAGAATGGAAATTATAGAATTGAAATGCTAATCTACGCTTGCAGAATTGAAATTGCGGAATTGAAGTGCTAATTTACACTTGCAGAATTGAAATTGCGGAATTGAAATGCTAATCTATGAAAGTGGGAAATATCTAATATACACTTGGTAAAATGAAATGAAAGCAGGAAATGTCTAATCTACTTTTGTGGAAATGAAATTGCAGAATGGAAATGAAACAACTACTTTACTCTTGCTGAAATAAACTACTTAGCAGAAGGTTGTAGTAGAAAATAGAAGAAAAGCAGCAATCACCAATACTCTGACGCTTCCCCAGAAACGGCACCAAAAATATGGTGGGCCACAATATTACATCAATGATGCTACAACTCTTGGGACTCCCCTCTTTACTTTTATCAACCCGGTTGTTCATAACAAACTTGGAAGAAATGGTGCTATATGCACAAGTACTAGCTTTTGCTGTGGCTGTCACTTGATCCGCTGGCACAAGTTCGCTAGGAGCTTATGCCAACTTCTATGAGTTCTTAGAAGAATATTTTAACTGTGATGGACAAAAGATAACTCAAAATAGGCTAGTCTACTTGCAAAAAGAAGCGAAAAGCTGAAAGGAAATGCAAACCCTAGCAAACCCTAGTTTTACCGGCTAACCCTACTGGTGCAAGAAAAGAGATGAAAGTGGTGGAAATGGATTCCATTGACTCTTGCAAAGGTAAAATGCATGTGACTAAGTTACTTCTGAAGTAAAATCTGGAAAAAACATCTTTTTGTATTTTTGAGTAATTTTGCAAAATTATTATGCATGTGCTTTAACGATTTTTCACTGTGTAAAGGTTGATTGGTGAAAGGAAATGGAGTAGGCACTTGCAGGAGGTTGGGAAGGTGAGAATAGGGCCTAAGGGGTCCCTATCCCCCTTTTAGAGAGTTTCACAGTGATTAGATCTCGAAAAACCGCTCACGTGAAATTCTACAAGAAGTGTGCAGGGGTTCTACAGGATGTTCTACAGGAAGATCTAAAAGAGGATTTTAGAGGGTGGATGGTGAAACAAATGGTGGGAAAGTGGAAATGGAGGTTGGATAAGGATGGTAAGGGGTTTAGGACCTGGTGAATGAGGCTAAGGAGTGATGAAGGTGATTGTATTTGTTCAAGGATGGAAGGAGCGATGTTGCACAAGAATGTAGGAATTAGGGCAAATTGAAAAAGTGTGGCAAATGAAGGGATGGAATCTTGGATTAGGGGTTGGAGCAGGTTGTATGATGGAGGAAGGGTAGGTAGGGAGGTATTACAGGTGTTCTGCACACTATTTTCCAAAATTGATCGAACAAAGACTAGGAAAACCAAAGATCTAGCTATTTTGACCTAATCTGACCTAAAAACTAGAAACATGGTGAACAAAAAGTTATACACAGGAAATCATGCAAGATAAATATGGAAACTAAACAAGAATAGATCTTAAACATTCAAGTAAAACTGGTATCAACTTTTCTAACTAAAAATCTAACACTAGCACTTGCATGAAGAGGCAAAAACAATGTTTTTGTGGCAATAAGTCTACCTTGGTCTGAGCTCATGGTCCTAAGGAGGGAGAGATGGGATCAAGGATTGCTTGATGGACTTTTTGTAGATCCTTTCCTTTACCAAACTGTTAAACTAACCTGAAGTATGAAAAGCTACTTTAATCATAAAAAACAACCTAAGTAACAAAACAAGATTTTAACCAAAATATCAGAAATTATTCTATGAATGCAACAAAGACACATAAAGGTACACAAAGGAGATACTAGCACTTGGGTTGGGCCCAACCCCAAGAGCTACAGCCTCCTAAGAAATATTAGAGTTGGTGCAAAACTGGATTCATATTTATTGATAAAAAAATAATAGTTACATCCCAAAAACTGTCTACAAGAAAAAACTCGAAAATGTGCTAATACAGAGCTGCACTAAAGTGCGAAAATAGACTAACAAAATGACTAGCCTACTGACTAAAATATAACTAAGATTTGACTAACTAACCTGAGTCCCTAAGCCTTCTTATTTATACAAATTGAGGACCCCAACAGTCCTCCTAAACTTTAGGAACTCGGTTGCCAAAACTTACAGTTAACAACAGTCCTACTTCACTTGCTTGGCTGCTCGTGCTCTGAGTTTTTGATGGAGAATTCAAGGTAAGGGCTCATAAATGAAGGGGAAACCTTCCTAAAAATCCTCTCCCTTGTTCTTCCATGAATTTGGCTACCAAGTGCTCATTAAACCTTTGATTTTATCTCAAAATTGACCAAAAATCTGCATAAAGCACACATTAGACTTTTTGGCATAATGATTAACCCAATTCACTTTATTAGCATAAATGTAATAAAAAACATGTAATAAACTAATGAGAATGGTGGATTAAGTTGAATTAGGAGGCTGAATGAGCCCATATAATTACCCATTTCTGGGGCTCATCAGACTTTGCGACTTGGAAACCTTGAGTATCTTCGAGTTGGAGCCAAAGTTACAAATCCAAGTAAAGCACGATGGCTAAAGATTGAAAAAGTGAAGGAACTTTATCCTTACTTACTTGACAACTAAAACCAACTTTTGGTGGTCCAAAAGCTTTCGGTGGGAAGGAGTGATCCAAAATGGATCCAATTTTTCCTCTAGATCAAAGTCCTCAAATTCACATGAAAATTGAATCAAGTCAAAGTGCTCATTGATGCGATTCCAATGGTGTGAACTGTGCGTAAATCTGAGTCCAGATGAAGAAGTTTGAGCCAGTCAAAGTTTATGGAAAATTAGGGTAAAATGTCAAAATGTCAAAGGTCAACAGTCAACGGTCAACGATCAATAGGGTGATGTCAGTAAGACATGTGTTTTCCAGGGAATACACCTCTTGTCCTAGATGACATCAACAGAGGAGGTGACGTGTTGCGGTGGAAGCCCAGATTTTTCCCAATATAGCCTTATTTCCAAAATTTTAGGGATTAGGGAGGATCAAACCCCTGACCTCCCAGAATGGCTAAGTTTTCACCGAAGGACCACACCAGATGAGCTACATTGGGACTTGTTAAGATTCATGATAAGCTTATATTTAAGGTTGATGGGTTTTTAGTCACTGGAAAAAGGGCCAATGGTCGGGGTCAACCCCACGGCCGCCAGAATCCTTAGTTAATTATGTATTATCCCATAGTCACTGCAAGACCAAGCCAAACATGGTATATACTGCCATATTTCGATGTATAAACCAACGAAGCAGAGTAATATAGTCGAAACCTTATCAGTGCGAATATCTATGTATATCCAATATAAAATGGTGGGAGTGTCGAGTGGGGGTTTCGACCTGCTGACCTCCAACCTTATATATGCAAACACCTTCACACACACCCGCTAACCAACATGTCAAGTGTGGGACTTGTTTAACCAAGCCAACATAATTTTTATTAAATAGTTGCAGATGCCAAACCCGCCATACCACCAATACACAGACCGAAGCAGTTTTGTGCAGGCCGAGGTGGTTTTTGTGAGAAGAGAGTGGTTTTGTCGTACAGAGGTGGTTTTGGATCATTCCAGGGGGTCTGGAGGTCACAGTGGCCAAATATGGTCAAGTTTATACTTGTTTGACTCGAAATTTTGAGTTGAACGCAATGGTGAGGTCCATTTTCTCATTTAAGTCTTTGTTTTTGAGCTCATACCTGTAACAACATTTTGAAGACAAAATAAAGTGGTCAACACTGGAAGCTAAAGGACCAAGAGACGTAGCCAAGAAGACTGGTGAACTCCTTTATTAAATTTTGTTGTGTTTGAATGTGTTTTCAACTTATTTACGTGTTTATGTTGTTCTCAATCTTTTTGATCTGTTGCACTAAGTAACATAAGAAACTTCAGATAAAGTCTATAATTCCTTTTTCATTAATGGATCAAGGATTTACAAACACACACACACACATACACACACATATACTAAAAAATCATTTTCTTGAACCAATAAATAATGAAGGATACAAAACCCACATCTAATCAACCATCTCCCATTTAGATTCATTGGTCCCAAATTTCTTCCACTGCACTTTAAATTGCTTTATTTCTTAGTTCTAGACCATGAGTTGTTTCGTTGCAATATGCACTAAGGTTTTGGCTAGAATTCTCCCTCTAGTTCCACTTGTAATACAGACCAATCAATCACATGATCAACATCATGCACATATCTCTTAAGCATTGAAACATTGAAAACATCATGGAATTTCACTATTGGCGGTACTCCAAGTCTGTAGGCCACTGCTTCAATCCTCTTAAGGTGTCAACTTGGCTCATGATCCAATCCTTAAAGAGCTCATCTTGGGATTGATGTGCAGTACATATATTCCCCAACTTGAAACTCTTTGAATACCTTGTTCTGATATGCATAACTCTTCTTCTAGTCTTGTTTTGCCTTCAAATTTCTCTTAATCACCTGCATTTCATGTTCCATCTCTACCAATATATGTGGTCCAATCAACACCCTATTCACTGGATCACTCTAGATTATGGGAGTATTACAACTTTTCCCATAAATAACCTCAAATGGACTCATCCTTAAGGAATAATGATACCCATTATTATATGCAAACACCACCAGTGGAAGATACTCTTCCAACTTCCTCTATTGATGCATGACATATATCCTAAACATGTTCTCAAGAATCCCATTAAACCTCTCTCTCTCTCTCTGTCCATCTGTCTGTGAATGATAAGTTGTGCTGAAAGCCAAATTTGTCACCAGACCTATAAACAACTCCTTCCAAAACCTTTAATTGAACTTGACGTCTCTGTCTAATATGATCTTCTTGGGAACACCATGCAACCTCACTATCTCCCTGATAAAGATCTAAGATAACTCACTAGCTGAATTCATAGACTTAACTATAATGAAGTGAGAAAAATTACTTAACTTGTCAGCCACAACCATGATGGAATCATGCTGCTTCGATGTCCTCAACAAACTTGTAATTAATTCCATCGAAATGACTTCTCATTTCTACTCTGGCATTAGAATAGGATGCAAGAAATTACCTTCATGCTTACACTCTGTTTTCACCTGCTAACAATCTAAACATCTAGCAATAAACTAAACCACCTATTTCTTCAAGTTCAACGAATGTTAGAACTTCTTAACTGCTTTCAATGTCTTCTAACACCCTGGATAACCTGAATACAACTTGACCTTAAGCTCCCTCAAGATAAGCTCTGTTGAGATTGCAACAAGATGATGGATCTTAGTGAAAAGAGTCGCCTTCACTAAGTGGGCCCGTAGGGAAATTATGGCCCAAGTTCTATTTTTGGATCACAGCAGGGATGATCATAGCAGGAGTGACAATAGTAGGGATGACCACAGCAGGAGTGATCAAAGTCTATTTTTAGACTGACTGTCAAAAATAGAAAAGTCAAATATTATTGTCTTATAATAATATTTAGACTATAAACTTTATCTTACTCTCTTGGAGCACTTCAGTTTGAGCTACATATGTGGCACATGCAGCTGTCAGAAGGAAATACACTTTCTTTGTGGGTCAGTTGAGTTGTTGCATGCATGACTTCAGTTATAACTCAATCAGTTGAGTTTGGTGGAGTTGATTGTGGAGTTGATGGAGTTGTGTTCAGTTTGACTTGGTTAAAATAGTTGTAATTAGTCTAACTGCAAATAGACTAATGATGAGTTGTTAAATTAATTATTAACTCATAATGCAACTAAATAATACATCAGTTAACTCAGTTGCATGTCAGTGCATGTTCAGCTCAGCAGGGACAAGTGTTAGAGGATCAGATTGCTATCAGTTGTGACTATAGTTGTGCATGAGGATTTGCACAATCAATGGGATTGCATTATGCCAATGAGAATTGGCCAATACCAAGTGATTATAGCCTCTGCTCATGTGATTCCTAGTATGAGTTATTCTTTTGAGGTAAATACGAGTTTGGTTCAACCATTTTCATCCATTCTTGAGCAAGTATTGAGCAGTGGAGGCAGACAAGGAGTGGAATAGATTTGGAGATGAGATCTGAGCTGTATTGTGTGTAACAGGTGGAGATAGTGCTGGATACTTGTGAAAAGTATTGACTATTGTAATGTTACATGTTCTCAATCATTAACATACAGATAGTGTGGGGTTTTCAGCTGTAAGCTTTCCCCAGGTTACATACTGTGTTAATGTGTGCATGCTCTTGATGTTTTATTGTTATTGATGCTGCTATATTGATGATCAACGTAGAGGAGCTTATGTATTGTGTATGTATTCCGCAATAGTACATGATCAGGATAATATCCATTGAATATGTGTTTATTATTCAAAATTTCTACATGGTATCAAAGCTAGTTGATTTGTAGAAAATTTTCTACATGGTATCAGAGCTGTTGATCATCAAATTTACTATTCAGGAAGTGTTTACATTCTATTTCTTCAGGCAGAGTCTATAATTGAGCCAGGTAGCCTCTGGATTCATCCTTCCTTTGGAAGGTGAGATATCTGGTGAATGCCCATATAGTCTATCTCTGTACGAGACATATTTTGTTCTCACAAATTCTAGATCGGAAGCGGTTGAGTTGGAGCTGGTGGAATTCGAATTTGCAGCAGTGTTTTCTTGGTGTCAAAACTAAGATGTCCTTCACAGGATTGTGATTGGAGTATGCTCTTGAGGGCAGTATGAAATATATTGCATGGAAGGACAAGATAGAGGCAGTATTGGATGATAACGGGCTGAAGGAGTTCATAGAGACGGATGTCCCAAAGCCTACTAATGCTACTCAAGCTGATGCTTGGCAAAAGAAGACCGCAAAATGTCGAAGGATTCTATTGGAGGGCATGAAGGATCACATTGTGTCTAGCCTCCATGGAAAGGCTACTCCATATTTGATGTGGAAATCGTTAACAAAATTATTCCAAAGCAAGAGTGATCAGAGGAAGCTGGTTCTCAAAGATAAACTCAGAAACATCAAATGCGAGAAGGGTGACAGTATGCCCAAGTATCTCAGGAAGTTCACTCAGTGTCGAGATGAGCTGGGAAGTGTGGGGGTTACTGTCGATGATGAGGACTTGGTGAGCTTGGCTCTCCTTGGTCTTCCGAAGAGTGGGCATTCCTATCAGGACTCTGTCAATGGTCGGGAGAAGTTGCTAGGATGGGAAAGACTATGGTCAGATCTTGTGCAGGAGGAGATCAGGCAGAGTACCAGGGACAGATCTTCGTCAAAGGGAGTTGATGAAGAGAATTGTGCTTTGGCTGCCAAAGCAAAGAAAGGGAAAAGCAAGAAAGCTTCTCAGTCTGGTGCGAAAGGCAAGAAGCAGGATATGTCCAAGGTGAAGTGTTTTCACTGTCACCAGCACGGACACTATGCCACAAATTGTCCGCAGAAGAAAAAGAACAAGCAAGCTGTTGGATCTGCAGGAGGAGAGGCCTTAGCTTCTCAGTTTGAGCTTGATTTTTTATTGATCGCATGCTTGGTTTCAAG
>APFE030300614.1:101425-127160 GCA_000404065.3 Pinus taeda | reverse complement strand
CTCTGCTCACGTGATTCCCAGTGTGAGTGATTCTTTTCAGGTAAATACGAGTTTGGTTCAACCATTCTCATCCATTCTTGAGCAAGTATTGAGCAGTGGAGGCAAGCAAGCAGTGGAATAGATTTGGAGATCAGATCTGAGTTGTATTGTGTGTAGTAGGTGGAGATAGTGCTGGATACTTGTGAGAAGTATTGACTACTGTAATGTTACATGTTCTCAATCATTAATATACAGATAGTGTGGGGTTTTCAGCTATAAGCTTTCCTCGGGTTACATACTGTGTTAATGTGTGCATGCTCTTGATGTTTTACTGTTATTGATGCTGCTATATTGATGATCAACGTAGAGGAACTTATGTATTGTGTATGTATTCTGAAATAGTACATGATCAGGATAATCTCCATTGAATATGTGTTTATTATTCAAAATTTCTACACCATTCACAGTCTGAAGGCCCTCTTTCTAGCACCAAAATATTGAAGGCTCGAAAATGTCGGCCACAACATTGGGGAAAACCACCTAGTCGGGAACTTAGAACAACTCCTTTGCCATCTGGGATGGTGGCTCCAACTGGGTTAATGGGACTAGTTTCCGTTTAAAAGATATATAAAAATGGATGAAATATATATAAGTGTGAAGCTAATGAATGTAGATAAAAATGAGAAATGAATATAACTAAAAGCCTTATAATATCTATCTCGGGACAATGTATCTTCTATATATGTGACTTAAAAAGATTTCACTTATAATATGATAATGTAGATCATCAAATCATTCATGAAGATAAAACGAATATGGATAATAAATTTAATTAAATAGTTAATTAAATTAGTTGATGAAAATCATTTCACATATAAGATATCGTTGTTTGTCGATATACTTAAAAGATTTCGATTAAAACACATCAATAGTGATAATTGTTCAATTGCATACAATAACCTATATGACAAACTTGGAATAAAATAATAATTCAACTCATAAACATAGCATCAACATTCATATAGTAGTACTCGATACACATTAACTTTGCTCATAAGTAAAATCAGAGTGGTTCTTTCTTCTATTAAGATTCTTTTCAGCTATAATAGTGCAAACTAAAAGGCTTCTCATAGTGATTTCAGAACCCATTCTTCATAACAATGAAGGGGATTTATAGTTTTAAATAAAAACTCAAATATAGAAAAGTTTCATAAAATGTTAGGGTGGTTTAAACAAACCATACTTCAAATAAAATACAAGATAATAATAGCATGTTGATATAACAACTTGATCATAACCGGGAAGAAGATTGCTCTGCCATTTGTTGTCGAAGCTCGCATATGTTTGTCATCAAATTTCATTCAGGTGGATGGTGAGGAATAATGTGCATCTGTGCAGTGAATAACACATCGTTTAGTGTTGGAAGAAGATGATTGGTCGTATTTGCAAGACACCTCAACATCAACCACTAAATGTAAGTTTTGACTAGGAAATTCCAATGGAATTCCAATTCACTCTTTGATAGGGCCTTTATTCCCTTAGCATTCTTCTTTGATGATTCTTTCCAAGTTCTTGTTAACAATTTTACATCGGGCAAGGTATCTCTAGGGCAGTCTGAAATCAGGTTAGCCTGTAGTAGGTTGTCATTGATTGATTCAATGATGTTTTTTTATATGTCCCTGGCACTATAGATCACCATCTCTTCATATTTGAGTCTTATCTCCCATTCTTGAAATACAATTTCTTTATGAGATTCTTTTATTTTGGGGAGATCGGTTGGTCAGCCCTCAGAGCTTTCCTAGCAATTAATGAAATCATAAATATTTTCCTCGACCCATCTGCAGTATGTCCTCAAATCAGAAAGTTGATTCACAAGTGGATCACCTGATTGGAATAGGTCTTGGATGATAGCCAACTTTTGACAAAATACAACATGTTATTGAGAAAGGAGGTTTTTCAACTCTCTTGCTTCCTTCTTAAACTCTGTTATTTCTAGAGTTGCCTTCAATTGCTCAATCTTGTGTCGTTGCTCCCGTATTCGGAATCGTGACTCTTTATGTTAGATTCATATTGAATCTTTAGGCTATCAAAACTAGTTTGTAATTGTTCAAGCTAAGCTTGCCATTGCTGAGAAATTCCCTGCTTTTCACTCTCCAAACCATGTTCAAGCCTCCTTATTTTCTCATATCTCTCCTTAAGGAGTTGTTGCACGTTTGAGGCTTTATCAATTGTTGCATTAGCATAAGCTCCTGCATACAGTGATAGCCATCCTGGATCTTCAGCAAGGGTGACTTGGGTATATTTCCAAAGTACTTGAAAGGAGGCATTTCCAAGGACTAAAGCCTTTCTTTGTTCAGTTCTTCTCCTCTTCCTCTATCTACTGACCATTGCCTTATGCTTCACACTGTAAAATACATCAAGAGGAGGAATCTCCTCTACTTTGAAAACAACCTCAGAGGTTTGGAAATGCTGGGATAATCTCCAAATCATCAGTTTCCATAGGTTCCTTGGAAGCCTCAATAGTGAACAGGGTCTGCTCGGTGACTTTAGGAGTGTGTTTGATCTTCATCTAGAATGGAGTTTGACAATTTTTAGGGTTAGATTCTTTGACAAACTACTTATAAATCTCCTCCAGATTCTTATTTGTTAGAACTTCCTCTACCTGTGAAGAAGAAGAAGCCTCTATCTCTTTTGTATGAGCTACATCTGAGACTTGTGATGTGCTAGATCCTTTATCCTACTTTGTGCTCTATTGATTAAGTTTTAACACATTTGTGGGAAAGTGTGGAATCCTTTTAGTCCTATACTGATTGAACTGGACCAATTCTTCAGGATTGAACTACGCTGCTACCTCTTTCTCAACCTTTGCATAGTAGGAGGCTGACTCAAATAGATCATCAAACTTATCAGGCTCATTTTTGAACTGCCTGAGTTTTGTCTGAGTTGTAACATTCTTGATAGTATCATTGGGGTCATACTTCCAATCCGGAATGGTTGGAAAGTTCATAAGCTAGCTTCCTTAATTTCCTTAGTAGCATGCTTGAAATTCTCAAGGGAATATACAACATAATGAAAGTGAAAGATAGGCCACATTGCCTTTTTATTTTCTTTCATGACCTTAGATAGGCCATTTCCCACAGTTTGATAGGCTATTTTTTGGGCTAGGAGCTTGTCGGGAATGTATAGGGGTAACACATGTGGGTGTGCAAGGATACCGAAAACCTAAACATAGATAAAGGAATCCTCTCCAAACCATCTGTCAATTGATAAGAGGTCATTATTGGTTTCAAGTGATATTCTAGGGCATTTCTCATTAAAAACAAGTGGTGGATTGGAATCACAACGCTATGGCAAATTTTGTAGAAATGGGGCTCATATTTTGACTCCCAGAGAATATTATGATAGATGTGGATAGGCATAGGTTCTTGTATGGTACATTTCCATCCCATGGATGGGAAATTAAAAGTGAAGCTAATCGAATCCATTATGTAGGCACTCATATAAAATGGGGGAGCAATATTTTCAGAAAAAATGTGTTTCTTCATATATTATAGGATTTCGGCACTTAAATTATTAGAAAAAATAGTTCCCCAGTCCATAACATATCTATCAGAGGCTGCATCAATCAGGGGTACCCATTGGTGTGAAAATATATGGGTATTAGCATAACCAAATAATCTACACATCATGGCGACAACATAATAGTAGGGTCCGACAATAGAAGATATAGAGAACATACCCATGTCCTCTCATTTGTTCTTTCTTGAATATCTTCTGTATCCTTTGATGACCTCAGATTGGTCCAGATTTTCCTTCATGCATTTCTCAATGAATTCCTTATCATATTTCTTTTGAGGTGGTAGTAGCTGGTACATTTGAGACAAATCTTTGCCGGTGAAAGAGTCGATGACTGTGTTCCTCTTGGTAAAAAAATTTCTATCTGCAATGTTTAGATGGTCGATGGCCCATATGATCATATCCGTGTAAAACATGATGTTTGACCGAACAATAATTTTGTGGAGGAATGAATTGGACACATCACAGTATGTAGTATCAGAAACGAAGAGTGAATCTTCAGATGTGACTACTCTTTCTGTAACCCTCGACTCTTCATCTTCGATTAGATTATACATGGCCTCCCAGGTAGAGGTTTAGACATAGAGGGTACATGTGGTATCGGAGAATAGTGCAGGCATTTTTTCAGCCTTGAGGGGAGGAGCGACTGGTTGTTTCTAAACAACACGTTTCCTTCTCAGTTTAGTTGATCGAGACATTTCCGCTGAATTATGTTTATCAAGACTGGCCTATCAAGAGAAACAAAAGAGTGAGGAGAAACTAACACTCAAAGTGAATAACTTAGAGAAAATAACCAATTACACATGAATCCAAGAATTTTATGAGCGAAATATTAGGAAATTGTTGTCAATAATGAGGACATTTATTATATCGAAAACCATAAATTCACTACATTTTTCCATTTATTGATAAAACGTGAATTCACATGGCATATGTTACACGTGATCATATCAGAGAACTTTATCGATGAAATTACTTGGTTGCATCATTAAAATTTTCAATATTTTTTATCTCTGATAAGATTATAGTGCATAAAGGCTTAAATTTATAGATAGGAAGGATAATCATAGGTTCTGTATCAATGGTTTTAAATCAGAGTTGAAAGGACAACTGTTGATTAGGAAATCCTGATATGATAGTTGTGAAATGAGAGGCAGATAGAATATTAGAGATCGGAGATCAGAGGTGTGACAGATATCGGAGATGAGCGCTATTATAGTATAGGTGGGGTCTCATATCAGAGAATGTAGCAGGAATGATATTGGGAATTGGAGGATAAGAGATTTGAACATGGACATCAAAATAAAAAAATCGATATTGAAATCCCAATATGCTATGTGGTAGTATTGCAGGGTTGGACCTTTATTATTATAACATAAAGAGAGAGATTTTATTATTTTAAGGCTTAGACCCTAGAAAACTCGATCGGGGAATATTTTCATTGGAGTTTTTCTTAAGGGGACATGTTGGAATGTTCCGATAAAATACTTCCAAAGAGATTTTAAAGGAAAATACAAATTTTAAAGGCTTAAGCTCCGCTATTGAGTCCCAATAAGGGAAATATGTCTATTCAATCAAGATTTTGGAATAATAAAGCTAAGATTACCTTATTTTATTGGACATTTCTTTGGGTTTTATCCTAAATTTTAAAAGGGTCCCCATTATTTATTAGTTTTGTTATTAACTATAATGGGGGGCGGGGGGTTGTTGAGTAGTACAACAAGACCTCAACATGATAGTCTTAGTATGACCAAGATTGTCTCGCTCATTGGCAGTGCCTTGGGGAAAGGGATGTGCACAAAACAATGAATCCTATGACCTTTGGTTTTACTTGATTGAATTTTAGGAAAGGAAAGGAAAGGTTTATTTAATAGTTCTCATAGGTTAAACATGGCATGTCCTTTAGCATCAAGAGAGCTATTTCACAAGTTAATTATTGAATACCTATGATTTTTCTTAAATTACTTGTACCTTCTGCATATTTTTTGTGAACACCTTCTTCACTCTTGTAGCCCACTGCATGTGAGAACTTCTATAGAAAGGGAATTTCATGAGGTGATTAATTATTTACTTACATTTTTTAATGGCTAGTATGGTTGGATATTTCCTTTGACACACAGTCCCTATTAAAGGAAAGTAAATTGTTCATGGAGATTGTAGGTTGGAGGTGCTAGGAGAAACATGGAGAGTACTAAGCACTGGTTCAGTAGAAAGATTGAGTAGGAAGATAATGAAATATTGAAAATTTTAAAGACTTATTCTATCGACGTGTGAATTAAATAAAAAAATGGAAAATGTGAGATGTTTCATATTGATGATGATTTATGGTTAGCATCATGGGATGAGATCAATTGACTTTCCAAGGATTAGATATTTTTCGAAGAATAAGTTTCACAATAGTGTAAATTTTAGGAGAAGGAAAAAAATAAGGAGGAAATGGCTTGGAGAGAGAAGAATGATAGATGAGGTAGAATTTTAATGCCAATGAGAAAATTGGGAAAGCTCTTAGCATCATAGGAGTTCAAGGATGTAGGGAACAAGTTTAAGAAAGCATAAAGGGAAAATAAAGTGACAATATAAACTTTAGGAACATCAAATGAAGCAAGAGGAGTGCAGGAAACTTCTTGGTGAAAGGTGAGCCTAGAGAAGGGAGTAGCTAGCTAAGCGGTAGAAAGATTAGCTCAAGAAGATAATCTCAATATTTTTGTCTAGGTGTAGAGTACCTCCTAGGGATTAGTGATGTTGACTCAAAAAATTCTCTTCACATTAGCTTTAGCCTTTGCAACTACGACATTGGTGATGATACTCAAGGAAAAGCAAAGATACATTATATCATCTAGATATATGAGATTAATAGGAAATATCCCATTTTTCATATTTTGTTGAGCTTATAGACTTGTTAGGCTCAAGGATTTCCTTTGATTATTATCTCTAGCTAGAAAACAATTCCCTTTTGATGTAAAGGGAGCCCTTCAGATTACAAAATATTATCACAACATTTACATTCACACATTATTTAGATGATTGGCTCTTGAGCATTTGGTTTCCATGCTACTTCTACCATTAATGCTTTGCCATTTTAGCGATTTTAATATTTTGCATGACTCTAGTGATCAATCCTTGGACATGGAATAACTTATGGTGTAGATGTGTCCATAAGTCACTGCATGCAATTCATATGAAGTTTAGGTATGTTTTAGCTTTGTTCATGTCCTTTGATGGTTGGAAGTTGGAACTCAATATTTATGTCGTGATCTTTCACTCTACTTTTGTTTTGTGCTTTCAAAGAACCCACAAATTCTTTCTGTTGATACCAGAAATACTGTATAATACTAATGGGGGAGAGACACCATAATGACAAGACTTTCATAACTCTAAATCCAAATTATGGATTTGCCAATTTTTGTAATTTTAGTGGTCACAACTTAAGCCGATCCTACAGATCCAAGTATATTAAAATAAGTTGATCTCAACTTGTTATGAATAGAGAAAGTTCTTATTATCAACCTTACTTTCCTATAGATATGGGCTGGATGACTCCTTGAAATTATAGGAGTTTTTTTAGAAGAAAGAGCATAAAAGAAACTTTTACTTCCTTCCATTTAATTTGTAAGGAAGGAAAATGAGATTAATATTTATTATCTAATTGAGCCTTTGTAACTTCATCTTTGATCCAGGTTCATCAGCCTAAAATACATATTTCAAAAATAATTGAACTGTTTGAGTTCTTTGGGGTGGATGAAGCTTCTCTTTACCTAGGGTCTATGTTGTGCACAAATAAAAATTTAAGGCTTTGTACATTGAACATTATGGACCGAGTACTATGTAATTTGTATCATGATTAGTATAATTTTTTTCCCGTGATGGAAATTTCAAGACAATTGTAATTCTTCTCTAAACTCAACTTCTATTTAGGCTTCCTGCGATTCCAAGAAAATTTACATCAAAAAGAGTAGTTCACACTATTTTATTGAAATTGTAAAATCAAGAATAAGAAAAATTCCTTAAATAGATGGTTGTAAAGGTTATTTCAAAGAACATATACGCAAGGAAAATGAAATATATGACACCTTCACCTGCACCCGATCTGCCTTATAGCCATTGTCCAAGCACAAATGCTTCAACTGGAAAAACATCTTTTGATTATACCCAATTGATACATGAAGAAACGAAAAAAGCCATCATTATTTAGACTGTGCATTTCTAAACATCCAAGATATGTTGTCAATGGGTACTTAACAACCAAGAAAACAAAAATGTTATCATTGTTCAAAGTCCAGACCAGGTACTTCTAGACAACCAAGATTTGTTGTCATTGGGTAGATAGAAATTAAATTGCAAATGACATAATGAATTTAATATTATTTTCAAGTGGACATATGGAACATTTTATAAAAAACACATTTTATAAGTTTCTCCTCCTTGACCATTCAATGTTCATTCTCATATAATACTTAGAAACCAATATATGAAGGGCACCATCACAAATTTGTTTAGGCTTTATGTTTTCTATTCTTCTGTGGCCATCCAATGCCCACATTTATTGGGTACATTAAACACAAATCCTAAAAAAATACCATCTTGCAATTATGTCCTTGTAAAGACATATTTCCAAGCTTAGATAATCACAATTATAAAATTCCACAAACTGACACATTAAATAGCATATTTGTATTGTCATAATCCTCCCTAGGCCACCAAACCTAGTCACTACCCATGAAAACAAATAAATAAAATAGTTATGATATAGTTTTGTAATCCCCCTGCCAAAACACTGAACTTCCCATAAGAAAGATGTCTATTTTGATTGTATCATAGGGAACTTAATAAATAACTGAACTAGGTCATATATGGGCTAATTCACAACAAATAAACTAAAGATTGAACTTATTTTCTTCAACTACGAAAGAAAATTGTTTAACAAACGATTTCCAAAAACAAGAATATATGGTTCCCTTCAAACACAACGGAAAACATAACAACAAGTGTTTGAATACATTTCAATTATACTATTGCACCTTCTGATTAATGAGAACATTTATTCCATTTTTTATATTTATGCTATTAACCTAATGGGTGAAAATTGTGGAAGATAATGCCCATCACCAATTCTTGAAAAGAACCTAAATAGTAAATTGAACTGAAAAATATAAAGTACCTAAAATAAAATAAAATGGAAACAAAATTTCTAATCGACATGAGGTCTGCAATAGATGAAAATTTACAAACCTTCAACTAATAGAAAAATACCAATTAATACAAGAGAGGTAGTAGATACATAAATTTCCATCTTAAGTGACTAATCAGGCCTTAAGAAAGTGATAGTTTAGTTGGTTCTCTAGACCCTTTAATGGGATGATTATGAGAGAAAAGGAATCATCATCATATCATGGAAAGATGGAAAATGTAGCTGAGTTTCCTGGTGAGCTAAATATCATAGCTGAAAGCTCATACACATTTGGAGGTTCAACATCGTGAAATTGTTCAAAATCATGATATAGATGACCGTTTGTAGTTGAACTTTGTATAGTATTTTTCCCTTCAGCTAACTGAACCTTTTCTTTATTTTTCAGATGAACATCCTCAATGTCCTTTGCAACCTTATTGAAGGCACCAGTCCCCCATGCTGCAGAAGTGAACACATACTTGTTCTTCATAAGGGAAAAAATTGCGTTATTCACCTTTTGTTCAATTGTAGCAAATGGTGATTTTGTTTTCTCTGATACTTGGATTTTTTATCCATTGACATTGCTTTCTCATTTAAAAAACTTGTGCCAGCATTAATCTTTTCCGTGAAACCAATTTTATTGTCAAAAGATGTCACCTTAGTATAAATATTTTTCGTGAAGCCATGCTTCTCATCAAATTCCTTGGCTTTGTTCATAACATCCTTTCCTAGAATAAGCCATTTTGCAAGCATGCCTGTCACAACATCTCGAGCCTTGTTTATAGTAGTACTACCTTCTTTCACCACAGTACTTTTGTTGGGCTAGCATCACACTTCAAAAATGTGAAAACAAACTTTGTACTATCTAAAAAAATAAAATTTGGCAAGAAAATATCAGAAAATGATTGAAGAAAATACATTCATTCAAGCATATAAAATTTTGTAATAGTATACCGGATACTATGCAACATGACTTCCTGGAGTTTCAACAGGCGGCGAATAATTTTCAACAGGAAATATACCCTTCTAGAGCATAGCTTGTAAATTCATTTTTTTTAGAAATTCAAGATAAATAATGGCCAAGGTTGATAAAGAAGACAACCTAAAAATGATGCTTGTTCCTCGGATTTGAAGGTCCTTGGATTGTTTTTCCTCTGAAGGAAACTCTGATTCTCCAAAGCCCAAAATTTCCAAGAACCTTTGAGAGATCAAACAAGCCATGAAAATTACCAAACTAAAAGAGTCAATCCCCTTTCATTCGTATAAAAATGCTAGAGTGTTAATATACAACTTTTTGGAGGCTTAGGTTTTCACAAAACCCTTAGCAGCACACAAGGCACCTTATGAGCTCATTTTCATTACACTGCTAACACTTGGTGAAAAGACCCCGACCTTCCTCTTCTATAAAAATCTTGGCCTCCCTTCTACTTCTCTTGAAGCCACAAAACTAACCTATGGAGTTTATAACTTTCACCCATAATTCACTATTCCTTTTTTGAATTTAGCATTAAATGGTGTGATTGAGTGCATACTTTTCCAATTAGAGGGGCAGTCAAAATTAGTTAGATTTGTGTGATTTCCAAGAAATACATATAGCACATACTAGAAGTCTTCTTGACAACCAATTTTCTGTTAGTTTGACAATGAATTAGTAATTTTGGGTAGAATGTAACTAGTCAGTTTTATATCGAAATGTCAATTATGTAATGGAGGTCGATGATATAAAACTAGTGAATGCCCATGAAATGTATGTGTGTAGAATCATTGTTGAATTAATAAATTCCAATCCCTTGCCCCGTGGATGTTTCCTTGACTCTTTGTCGAGGTTTTACCACGTAAATCCTGAGTGTCTATTTGCATGTGTTTGAATTCAGTTTCTTTTCTTGGTCAATGTATAACTGAATGAGTTTAGTTTCTTTTCTTCATTATCTCCATATTAATTCAAAAATTGGTATCGGAGCATGAGGTTGAAGAGCCAATGAGCGTGTGAAGACCATAGCACTGTGTAAAATCCTGTCAGAAGGCCGAGGAGTAGACTGGAACCTGCGTACTGTCCAGAATCTGCGTGAAGAAGAGGCAATCTAGAACCAGTGTAAATCTACCTGCGTGAGAGGCTGTGTGAGGACCTGCATGAGGCACATAACCTATGTGAAGATCCGAAGTCTGCGTGAAGTTGTGAAGATCCGAGACCAGAATCTGCCTGCGTGAAGCCAGATTCTTTTTTTTTTAATCAGAGGCTGCGTGAGAGCCTGCGTAAGGCCAGTTATCTGCCTGCGTGAGGAGCACATGTAAGAAAGGAAGAGTGGCCTACGTGAATACCAAAATCCCACTACCCTCTGTGTGCTGGAGCAGAGATAGCTGGAACTGTGGTGTTGTTGCGTACTAGAGATCGAGGAATTCTGTGTTGGTCAAAGCTGCGTGAAAGACCGGGTATTATTCCTTTCTGAAATTTTTAAATAAATTCTGGGTTGTTAAAGGGTTTTTTCTTTCAATTGAGAAAAAAAAAGGTTTTTCCCTGAAAAATATTCAGCAAACTTTTTGTAGGGTTGAAAAATATTCAGCAAATTTTTTGTAGGGTTTTAAGTCAATTTGTGGACATTTTCAAGAAAATTGAAGTAGGGAGAGTTAAAACTTGGAAATCCTTTTGTTGGAAGGAGACAATTGAAATATTTTTTTAAACCCTAGACTGAAGATTGAAACCTTAGAAAATGGCGAAGATGTCGAATGCAAAATTCGAGGTGAAGAAATTCACCGGAAAGAGCAATTTTGCTCTTTGGAAACTGAAGGTTAGGGATATGCTTGTGCAACAAGGGTTGCACAAGGCATTGGATGGGGCAACTAAGAAACCTCCAGCCATGACTACTTCAGACTGGGAGGACTTGGATGCCCGAGCTCTCAGTACCATCCGATTATGCCTAGCGGATGAAGTTCTCTTCAACATTGTTGAAGAGACTACAACTTTAGGATTGTGGAAAAAACTTGAAAAACTCTATATGAAAAAGTCATTAACCAACATAATTTATCTGAAAAGACAGTTATACCGTCTTCGAATGAAAGAAGGTTCAAACGTTGCAGAACATTTGAATGTTTTTAATACACTAATATGTCAATTAACAGATATGAAAGTTAAAATACAGGAAGAAGATAAAGCCATAACCTTGTTGTGTTCTCTGCCTGAATCATGGGATCACTTCATAACTTCAATTAGCTTGAGCACTGTTGATTCTTTGAAGTTTGAATCAGTTGTGGGAGCTCTCTTGTTTGAAGAAGTACGAAGGAAATCCAGCACTGAAACAGCTGCACCAGAAGCCATGGTAGCTAGAGGATGCTGAAAGGAAAGAGGAGAAAAACCAAGGGGGTCTTCCAGATCGAAATCGAAGGGAAAGAAGTGTAAGGCAAAATGTTGGAACTACAATAAAATTGGACACTTGAAGAAGGAATATTGGAAACGAAAGGAATCTGAAAACCTGAAGAAGGAAGCGAATCAGGCCGATTCAGGTATGATAGATGAATTTTTATCTGCTGAAGAATTATGTATGTTAGATGAAACTTCACATGAATGTAATGTCTCTCAGTGTTTAGATAGATGGCTGTTAGACTCTGGTTCTTTGCATCACATGTGCCCACATAGAAATTGGTTTACTTCGTATAAAAATGTAAACAATAGTTTTGTGTTTATGGGTAACAATGTGTCATGTCAGACTGTTGGGATGGGAGATATTAGGATTTTTGCTTCATCTTTTGCTTTGATTACTGAAGATGGGGAACCTTGTTGTTATCAGGAAGCAGTAGATGACACAGATAGCGAAAAATGGAAAGAGGCTATGGAAGAATAAATGGACTCCTTAGCCAAGAACAATACCTGGGATCTTGTAGAGCTTCCTGAAGGGAGAAGTGTTGTTGGATGATTCTGCTTCATCTTTTACTTTGATTACTGAAGATGGGGAACCTTCTTGTTATCAGGAAGGAGTAGATGATACAGATAATGAAAAATGGAAAGAGGCTATGGAAGAATTGTTGAATGAATATGGAAATAATGAAGAAAAGAAACTAAACTCATTTAGTTATACATTGACCAAGAAAAGAAACTGAATTCAAACACATGCAAATAGACACTTAGGATTTACGTGGTAAAACCTCGACGGAGAGTCAAGGAAACATCCACGGGGCAAGGGATTTGAATTTATTAATTCAACAATGATTCTCCACACATACATTTCATGGGCATTCACTAGTTTAATATCATCAACCTCCGTTACATAACTAACATTTCGGTATAAAACTGACTAGTTACATTTTACCCAAAATTACTAATTCGTTGTCAAACTAACAAACTCCACCTTGATAACAATTTCCCTAATCCCTTGCCCATGCCCATTCATCATCTTTTCTGCAAGCCAAGAGAAGCTAAACACCACCGCAGCTTCTCTACTCTAACTATCTTTGTGAATATGTTTGCACAATTCTCTTGTGTATGGACCTTTTGAAGAGCTACTTTTCCGCCATCGATCACATGTCTTAGAAAATGACACCTTACATCAATGTGCTTGGTTCTGCTATGATAGGCAGGGTTTGTAGCCAAGTGAATAACACTTTGACTGTCACAAAGTACATTCACTTTCTCCTGCATTCTTCCAATTTCATCGAGCAGACCCTTTAACTAGATTGCTTCTTTACTGGCATCTGAAGCAGCTATATATTCGGCTTCAGTAATGGACAATGCAACTGTTTCTTGAAGCTTTGACATCCAACTAATTGATCCACCTGCAATAGTAAAGACATAACCTGTAGTAGATCTTCTTTTGTCCAAATCACCTGCATAGTTAGCATCTACATATCCGCAGACTGATCCTTCACTACCATTAAAGATGATGCAATGGTCACTTGTGTCTCTTAGATATCGAAGCACCCATTTCACTACTTGCCAATGTTCTTTACTTGGATTTGCCATGAACCTGCTGACAACTCCAACTGCCTGTGAAATGTCAGGTCTTGTAGATACCATCGCATACATTAAGTTGCCTACAACATTTGCATATGGTACATGAGACATATATTGCTTTTCTTCATCAGCTCTAGGACTCAAAACCGAAGAAAGCTTAAAATGGGAAGCTAGTGGAATATTAACAGGTTTCACATTGTTCATAGAGAATTTTTCAAGTACCTTCTCCACATACTTCTACTGTGATAACCAAAGCTTACCATTTTTCCTGTCTCTATCTTTCTCCATGCCCAAGATATGTTTTGCTGCTCCAAGATCCTTCATATCAAACGTCCTAGAGAGTTGAGCCTTTAACCCGTTGATCTCTTCCATGCTTTTGCTTGCAATAAGCATATCGTCAACATACAAAGCTAAGATAATGAATATGCCATTGAAACTTTTGAAGTATACACAATGATCATACTCACTTCTTATAAAGTTATGGTTCACCATGAAGGAATCAAACTTCTTGTAGCATTGTCTGGGAGTCTGCCTCAGACCATACAATGATTTCCTAAGCTTGCAAATTAATCTTCTACTACGACCTCGTAAAAAACCTTCTGGTTGTTCCATATATATCTCTTCGTTCAAATCACCATATAGAAAAGTTGTTTTAACATCTAACTGTTCTAACTCAAGATTAAGCAACGTAGTTAGTGCCCGCACAATACGAATAGAAACAAGTTTTACAACTAGAAAAACAATCTCATGAAAGTTTATACCTTCAACCTGAGAATACCCTTTTGCTACCAGTCTCACCTTATACCTTTCAATACTTCCATCAACTTTCCATTTCATCTTGAAGACCCATTTGCATCCAAAAAAACTTCTCCCTTCAGGAAGCTCTACAAGATCCCAGGTATTGTTCTTGGCTAAGGAGTCCATTTCTTCTTCCATAGCCTCTTTCCATTTTTCGCTATCTGTATCATCTACTGCTTCCTGATAACAAGAAGGTTCCCCATCTTCAGTAATCAAAGAAAAAGACGAAGCAGAATCTTCATACCTTTTCGGAATTTTCCTTTCCCTTGTAGACCTTCTTAGAGAAACTGGTTGCTGAACTCGTTCAGAAACTTGCACTGGTTCAGAAGCTTCAATGGCTTCCTTTGTGTCTTCAGCACCTTTTTCTCCAGAGGTTTCTCCTTCCTTCTGGCTGTCACCGAAAGGTCTAGCCTCCAACTGAACTCGTTGATTTTGCGACACCTTTTCCTGTTCAATTCTTTCAACAGTTGATTTTAAAAGAGAGGATTCATCAAATGTTACATCTCTACTAATGACTATCTTCTGCAATGTAGGATCCCACAACCTATATCCTTTCACTGCATAGTCATACCCAACAAAGACATAACATTTCGACTTTGGATCTAGTTTAGACCGCTGATTTTTTGGAATGAGAGAATAAGCATCACAGCCAAATATTTTCAAATGTGAATAGTCACAAGATTGACCCGTCCAAACCTCTTCAGGAATTTTATAGTCAATTGCTACTAAAGGTGATCTGTTAACTAAATAACAAGCAGTAGATACTGCCTCTGCCCACAACTCCTTTTGCAAGTTAGCATTGCTAATCATGCTTCTGGCTCTTTCCATAAGAGTCTGATTCATACGCTCAACAACACCATTTTATTGAGGAGTATAAACAACAGTTTTGTGTCTAACAATTCCCTCATCCTTACAGTATTGTTCAAATTCAACTGAAGTGAACTCACCACCCTTGTCAGTTCTTAAACATTTAATAGATTTGCATGTTCTTTTCTCTACCATTACTTTAAATTGTTTAAAGACATTTAATACATCATCTTTCCTTTTTAGCATATAGACCCAAACTTTACGGGAGTAATCATCAATAAATGTTAAAAAATACAGTGCACCTCCATATGACATAACAGGGGAAGGCCCCCATAGATCAGAATGAATGTAGTCTAAAACATCTTTACTATTATGATTACCAACTTTAAACCTCTGTTTACACTGTTTTCCATACACACAATGTTTACAGAAATCTAAATTCAAGGATTTCAGACCTGGAAGAGATTTACGCTTCATCAATATCTGAAGACCTTTCTCGCTCATATGACCCAATCGTTGATGCCATAGACGAGTGCCTGCTTCTTCCTTTTCTGACGCAACCGCTGCTTCACCGATCTGAGTACTTCCTTTCAACCTGTAAAGATTTCCGACCTTTTCTGCCTTCATAACCACAAGGGCTCCTTTAAAGACTTTCAAGATGCCATCCTGACCTGTAAACTTATATCCATTTGAATCCAACACTCCCAAAGAAATTAAATTTTTCTTCAAATCAGGTACATGTCTAACACTAGCTAATGTTCTAACTGTGTTATCATAAATCTTAATCCTGATATCTCCCATCCCAACAGTCTGACATGACACATTGTTACCCATAAACACAGAACTACCATTTACATTTTTCTACGAAGTAAACCAATTTCTATGTGGGCACATGTGATGCGAAGCACCAAAGTCTAATAGCCAGCTATCTAAACCCTAAGAGACATTACATTCAGGTGAAGTTTCATCTATGATACATAATTCTTCAGGAGATAAAACTTCATCTATCATACATAAATTGACCTGATTCCCTTCCTTCTTTGGTTTTTCGGATTCCTTTCGTTTCCAACAGTCCTTCTTCAAGTGTCCAATTTTATTGCAGTTCCAACATTTTGCCTTGACTCTCGACACCACATATCTCCAAAATGGTATGATATTGTCCACTTTGGGCCTAAGCCCTTGTATATTTGCTTTTGGGCTTTACCCCAAAAGGCCTCATACCAATGGAGATATTTTTCCATCCTTATATACCCTTGATCCTCCCCACTTCTAGTCAATGTGGGACTTTGGTCGTATACCCAACATTTTCGATTCCTAGCCCTGTTGTATTGAATTTAATTTGGGAGGAAGTCTTGTTGGTAACAAATGTTCCATTCGTAGAATTGTTGTATTGAATTTTATTTTGGTAGGAAGTCTTGTTGGTAACAAATGTTCCATTCCTAGCCCTAATGTATTGAATTTTAATTTGGGAGGCAAATAACCATTAGAATAAATTATAAAATACTTTGGTTGTTGTGCCCATTCTCTCTGAATCTAATGATCGAACCAACGTTAATCGAGCCACACCATAATGTCTCTCTTCCCTGTTATTGCATGAAATGCCACATTATTAATCCCAAGCACTCATAAAGCACCCACTTCTTCTTCCTTGTAGCAACATCGCTATTAGATCTTGTTGTTAGCCTTCGATACAATTGTGGCCTTATTGTCCATAGTCTTGGAAGGTTTCATGCTCTGCATCTTTTTCATGTGAAAAATACACAGAAAGGCACCCATGACCTTCAACATCATGGAACATAATAACTTCCACATATGGGCAAGGGCCCGGACATTCTCACAAGTTGGCAGTGCAACTGAAAGTTTCAACAACAGGAGGCTTCTGGGCAAAGGCTGTCACAAGAGCGTGTACAAGGCCATATTCCTAGATGAGCAAGTCCTGGTAGTAAAGAGAATCTAACCCTCACATGTTCTCTACAAGTCTAAGAGAAGCTACAGATTCACTTTCTAGGTGGAGATCCAGGCTCTGTCACATGCATAACACCAGAATATCGCTCCCATTGTGGGATACTGCGAGGCACTAGCTGAAATAATTTTGATAACCCAATTCATGCCTAATAGATCTTTGCAATATCATCTTCATGAAGGGCGAATTATCTTCAACTAGTCACATCATCTGAGAATTGCTTCAGATTCAGCCGAGGGCATAGAGTATTTGCATAAGGGCACTTCCCCTTAAAGAATTCATGGAGACGTCAAGCCTTCCAATATATTGTTGGATCAGATATTGTCTGCTAGGGTTTCAAATTTTAGCTTATCCTTTCCTAGTCGAATGAAATGTTTGGCATAGTTGGGTACCTGGATCCTGAATATTTCACCCAGAAGAACTTGACTAAGGCCAACGATATCTACAACTTTGGGGTTTTTTTGTTTGAAGTCCGGAGTGGGAGGTCGTGTTCTGGCAGAGATTCAAGTGAGCCTCGTTCAATAACGGAGTGGGTTGTGCCTCTCATAACTAATTCCAGGGCCCCTGAAATTTTTGATCCAAAGCTGCAGCTTCCTTTGAACACCTAACCCCTGATCAAAGCATCCAAACTGGCATGTGAGTGTGTGAACAACTTGAGAAAAATAGACCCATGATTGTACAGGTGTTTGCAACCATTGAAAGACATAGAGAAAGAGATTAGTATGGCTCACAATTCTCCTTTTCATGTGCCCACAACTCCCTAAGCGTGAAATATTTTCTTGGGGTACCATTATCGTCTTCTCGGATCTTTCTTTCTTCTTCTCTACCCTTCCTTCCCCTGCTGCTCTCGTAGACCTTTGAAACAACATCTATAGAATGTATGGAAAAAATCTACCACATGTGAAAATCTAATTGTAGCGAACAAAGAAAATGATTACCTTTTATTGGTTAGGGTGAACAGTGTTTTCTCACCCCAAACCCACAAATAAAATACTTTTGGCATAAAAATATGATTGTAAAAATGCCCCAAGTTTGTTGGGGATGAAATAATAAGATGTATAGGTTTTTTAAGATGTAAGGTCTAGATTAATGATGTATTTTTTTCCAGCGATTTTGTAATGTTTATTTTATTTTATTTCCTTTTTAGTCCATCAACTTTGGAAATTGGCTAATGAGTTGTTATAAGTAGTAGAGGAAAATTTACTACTTGCAATTTGTTATAAGCAGTAGAGGCATATTTACTACTTGGATACCTAAGTATGAAAAGAAATGCATATATTGGAATAAATGGGAAGATTTACTAGGTAGAAATTTGGCAAGAAAGCATATGGACATTGTATTTTGTTTGACTTATAGTGATGATTAATGGCCATGTGCTAATGAGAGACCAGATTACTATAAGGAAGTGCATATAAGGTTTGAAAGAAGGGTCAAGATGAGAATAAAATAGTGTTACTTTACTAGAGATAAACATAAATTTACTAATAGAAGTTTAAAAAAACCTAGCACTACAATGTCTCTTGGGCACATTACAATAAATTATTCTCAAGTCTTTTAAACAGGATATTTTTAAGGATTCAAATATTATGCCTATGTATAGTATTATGGGTGACTAAACCACCATGGGAAACCTAAACCATGTTCCCAAAACCACGACTATTTCACCAAGCCTATGTGACTCTTTTACCTAATGATCCCCCCTTAAACCTTGATTTGGGGATTCAAAGTTTATATATGGGGTATCCTATAATTCGGCATGCTCCCATATGGCCTAGGTCTAACTCCAAACTTTACATGTAATTTCCTATAAGTACGCATGCCTTAATAGGTCTTACAGTAGTATGCCCATTTATATGTGTTGTAGCGGCTACAACCACCCTCCAAAATTATGCCCTGCACCCAATTTCGGAGCCTCCTTTTCAGAGTTTCACTTGATGACTGCACACACTCGGGTTCACTCTACGAGCTCGTGTGAGTCTTTGCACCCACCTTTCTTGATCATTTCACCCAAGTTTTTGCATGTTTATGTCAAAGTCATGCTTGTGACCATGTTCTAGTTATACTCAAATTCTTCGCTTCATGTGTAGTTGTTGTGTTCACTATGAAAACATCTGTCGCACTCAGACACAAAGTCACATTCACTGTTGCACAAGCATCATCACGGTCGGCCAATGATCAATCAGAAGTGTTGTGCTTGTCGCTTACACGGTCTTTCAGTCATGTTGAGCATGTGCGTCTGGATGGTTTGAGTCGTCTCCTCGTCAAGTCATGTAAGTGTGTTTTTGCAAGATCATGTATGCATGTTTCGCTCATTCACACACTTAGTCACTTTATTAAACTTCTGACGACCAAATTCCCCTCTGACAGACAGACCATCACCCCAACATCAACTGGATCGACTGTCACCCAGAACAACTCAGAAGCACCAAGAAATCAATTTCAATATGTGTTGTCCACAAGAAAATCAATCAACCTTCATGTTGGTCAACCTGAGAGTTTGATCCAGTAGCCACCCTGGGACTGACTCCCCTAAAAAATTGTGTAGAGGTTGCAGACCTTTCCCTCTTCGCTAACTATGAAAATTATGCAGACAGGTTAGATAGACACCCAATTCCCATCCCTGTCTCCCTTAGAAAATTGCCTAGTTTTTCCAGCCAGCCCTCCCAAAAGTGGACTGACTACTCACCCAGAAAATTCCACAGTTTTCATGACCAAGTTCTCTGCTTCCCAGCATTCCGCTCAGCTCAAAAACTACATACCGGTGACCACCAGGCCAGCCTCCCAGCATCAACATAGTTTTTCTAGTTAGCAACTCCCAACAGCCGACTGACAGTTCCCTCCAGGAATTACACAGTTTTTGCTGCCAAGCTCCAGTAGCTGACTGCCAGTTCCCTCCAAGAATTGCACAGTTTTTGCTGCCAAGCTCCCGACCGCTGACTGCCAATTGCCCTCATGAAATGTGCAGTTTTTGTTACCAGTGACCCAGCAGCTGACTACTAGTTCCCCTCAGGAATTGCATAGTTTTGCTGCCAAGCTCCCACAACTCGCTAGTTCCAGAAATTGTGCAGGTTTTTCCTGTCTAGTCTTTCCATAGCCCATATTATTCCTCTAAAAAACTGTGCAGGTTTATCCTGCAGCTGACCTAGACCCTGCAGATAGTCACTGTCGATTCGGATTGCCCATCTTCATCACCCAGTGACTCCTGCGCAGTTTTCATTAGCAGTTCCCAGAGCCTCCATCCTACCTCACAACCTTGTCACCCCCCCCCCGTTCACCTGCATCTGAAATGATCATGCATCATGGTAGACTAAGAGGTTTATGGATTTGATGTCATCTTGTCATGAGTGATTGCAGACATAGGTACACAAACACACATGGTGGGACAATGGATGGGATGAACAAAGAGAGCACATGTAGAAGGACAGGTTCACCAATGGACGAATAAATGATGCATGCAAAGAGATGTGATCGCGATCACATAATCATACAAAGATGTGTTTGTGGTTGGATGGACTAGCAAACATGCAAGATGTGTTCACGAACTAACAGATGGATGAACATGCACCTTTCGCAAATGGATGAACTTGTCAAGCTTACCAACATATAAGCAAGGAGAAATGTGTGAATGCAACATCAAGCGAACCAATGACCATCGAAAAAATCATGCACTTTGCCATGTGGAGCTGAAGCTGTGACACACCATGAGGACATCCATCGCCCAATAGCACTGTAGCTCGACATGCACACTAGCAGCAACACGAATGTACCAACACTGCCATGTTGAGTAATGTCATGAGTCGTGTCATCCACATCTTTACTATGGGCCATAATGTTTATCAATGTATTGTAACGTGGAATTCCAAGAGACCCACTTGTTGTACGAAGAGTCATGTAGAGTAAAAATGTCATGGAAGTGAAATAGTCATGAGGGTGGTTGAACGGCCATAAGGGTTAGTTTCACCCTTGGCTATAAATACCCATTCATTTGTACATGTAAAGGGCTTTTCACCTCAACTCCTCCCACATAGCCTTAAGAGTCTGTAATCTTTTCCTTGAGGAGTAAGTAGTGGCTCCAACGCTCCACACGTGGGGTTAGTGATGTATGGTGTAATGATGTGTCTTGGAACTTTCACTTAATTCAGAAGCCCACTAACAAGCCAGAATGTTTTCACACATGTATTGTAGCTTTTGTAAGACTAATCTTTAACACTTGTAATGTGTGTTTCTTTAACCTGTGTTTAACACTTGAACTAATTCACTTGTTGTAATACACATATGTTAATGAAAATGTGTTGTATATGTTTTTAACGTTGTCTTGTCCATGTAGACTACTCTCCTAGACATCAAACAAACCTTTCACATAAAACTTGCTATAACAATCATTGCACTCACGTCGACTAATCCACTGAGTGTTATAAGTGTTATCTTCCCTTGCGTGTTGTGACTGCCACATTTATGTGGATTGTTCTGCCAGAGGCTGTGCATGTCCTATTGTGTTGTGTGTGCCTAGCAGAGTTGGGACTACTCCCAACCAACTTGGGACTCACTCCCACCCTCTCCCTCTACAATGAAAGAACCATTGACACAAGTGACACTTACAATCACCAGGCACAGGAGCCTCACTTCTTGGAAGATAACGTAGACCACTCTCTTGTGCTGACAAGTAAGAGTTGAGGCAAATATTTAAGATAATGGCAACCGAGCCATCATATCGGATGGAATTCCCACACCAAATGGTTTGGGGTCTAGTTGTGACTTCATACTGGGGAGATCCCCTGAATGTTGGCGGGTCTTGCACCATCAACAACATGCAATTAAAAAAATTGTGGACTCCATTATAAATTATTATTTATTATTTTTATTGTTGTTACATTGACACCTCTACAACCATTCTCTCTACTTGGTACAACTAATTCTTTCCTCACCTAGTCATATGCTTCCTTTGGTTCCACCTACTCAACCAAAAATTATGGCATCATCAACTAGGGAGCCTCCACTAGACTACCTCTTAAAAAATATTTTATCACCCACTGCTACCACAAATTTACACCATTATTGTCCTCATAGTTTTGGGAATCATATATCCTCTTTGCACTCATAATGTAAGTGTGTCCCCTATTTATGAAATTTCTAGCATGACAACATATGACTATCCTTAGGCTCAACAAACTCTTCCTTTCTCCCTCCATTAACTCACTCTCCTTGGAGACTCCAGGTTGGTAAAGTTGTAATACCATGTTAAAAATACCAGAGATAAATATAAATTCATTGACCTTTCTCCACCGAAAAACCAACTAGTGGAAAATTTTATTAGTGCCCCTTAGCCAATCCTAACCAAGAAGACCAAGTGATCCTTCATCACTCACGTCCTTGACACATTACCAATAAATTATTATTTTCTTTTAAAGGCTTCATTATATGTAATTTATGCTCAAAAAGCCATGTGAAACCAAACTCATGTTCTCAAAACTACCATTTTTTGAGCTAGCAACTTTGACTCTCTCACTAAGTTTTACCTAATAAATAGAAGGTTCTCAAGAACATGGGTATATAGTGAGAGAAAGTTTAGGTACCTCCATGGAGTGAGAACTTAGATGGAGTAGATGAGGAGGAGATATTTCAAAGAAGCCAACATGTTATGGAGAGCTAAGTAGTGCATGGACACCCAAGCGTGTTTGGTTCAAGTTGTAAAGCCTAGCCATATATAGGATGTATTGCCCAAAGTTGTTGTAAAACTTGTTATTCATGCATACATGTGTTTAGTGGGGTGGGAAATGAAGCCATCATTCTCATGCATAGAGAGGATGGACGATAAATGGTGGAATGGACCACTCAAATAGGTACAAGAATGACAAGTGTACTCATATGCTAACTTGAAGGGGGACACATAAATATCAGGACATAAGATGGTTGATTAACTCTGTACAAGGAAACATTTCCTACAAAACTGGTGGATATAGTGGTTGGTTACTCTTGTATTTAGAGAAAATGTGTTCTACAAAACTGGTGGATATAGTAGATGGTTACCCTTACATTTCTACCTATGGTAATTTTTTTATATGGAATATTGAGACCAAGTTAATCTTCTCAGATCAAGTTTAAGGGGGGTGGGGGGAAGGAGAGGTAGGGGTGGTTGTGAAGGTAAAATTATGGGCAATTTACTAATTTGACGTTTTTGTAGCCCATGGATTTGAGGCTATAAATATGTCATTTCTTCTTGGATGTAGCCCATATTGGATGAACCACTTAAATTTTGTTTCCAAATTTGTGTTTGTTTGTGTGCTTCTTGTAATTTAAACTTTCTCCCTTTTTTCATAAGAACACGAGGTGAGATTTTATTAACTAAAGTTTTATAAACTAATAAGAAACTTTATTTTTCTTCTATATGGGGGATATGTTGTAATGGAGTGTTAGATCAAACAATAATAACAATTAAACATAATGTTAACTCAATTAAAAAAATAATAAAATAACAATTAAAAAAATAAATACTAAAAAATTAAATAATTAATAAAATAATAAGTCTATCAATTCAATTTAGTTTATTGGCAATTTTGTTTATATTAAAAACAGTAAAAAACAATTTTCTTGCACAAATTTCATAATTTAATAAATGATGCATTCATATAAATATATATATATATATATATATTATATATATATTAATTATATATATATTATAATTAATGATGATGAATGATTTTGTTTGTAAAATATAATATTCTAAATCATAGAAATTAACATATAAAAGAATAAAAGAATTCATATATATATATATTTAATATAATAAATGATCAATTTTCTTTCATTAATAAAAAATTATGTACAAGGATGTCAAAATGCATGTGGCTTCACCCTCACCAAGTTTGTTCACCAACGTTATAACCATAGTACAAAAAAAAGAAGCAAAATACCCAATTGGAGATGCACGGTCAAATTGACCTTACATGCCAAAAAACAAAAATAACTAATAAGAAAACAATTACCATAATTTGTCATTTGAAGTAATAGAGACAAGATTATCTGGCCTCGTCCCTGGGGAAGGATGTGGGCACTAGAGACAATGGACATGTTGTTCAAATTGAGCAAATGTGGGCACTAGAGACAATGGACACGTTGTTCAAATTGAGCAAATTAAGATTCCAATTTGTCAATTTTTTCAATCAAAATATTTTGCCCAAGTTAGACAACCACAATTCTTTCACGAATGTGGCATTGAAAGTACTGGAGTTTCTCTAACTTAGCCATAACAACCTCATGTTCTTCTTTCCAGACTAAAGCATCTCCAGTTGTGCCGGAGAGCTCCCGAGGTGGCTGAAAGCTGCACGCCCCTCGGATACCATGTGTCGTGTCCCACCACCTATAAAAAATTAGCATTTAAAATAAACTATTTTTTTGTCTTTCTATATATAATTAATGTTATACATATTATCTTTAAAAAATTATTTAAAACATATAAAAGATTGATTTAAATACTATATTATATCAGTTTTAATAAAATCATATAGAATAAATCTTAACATGAGTAGAGTAGGTTCATCTTACAACCCAATGTAAAGGTGATGTTTTGAGTATGTCCATTTCTATTAAGACCAAAAAAACAATAAAAAAATCTCTAAATAGAAACAATGTCAGATATAATAAAAAGAAAAATTAAGTGCTATGCATTATTGGTTAGGTTGTGTCCTACAACCTTAATATAATTAATGTAGGAGTAATTAAAGTATATATTATATATATCTAATATATATTATATTATATATATATATATAATCTACTATTATATATATATATATATATATATATATATAGGGATGTTTAAAACCTATATACTTTTCAAAATTTTACTGGTGATATCAACTCATATATATCAATATATAGAAAAAAAATGTTTAAAAGAAAACTATTAAACTTTATCTTTTCAAAATTTTAACATGTGATACAAATTTCATATTTAACTATAGATAGAAAAACAAATGTTAAAAAAAATATTGTAATGTTGTATAGAATAAAATATCCAATGTCGGTTATGAATACTATATTTTAATATGAAGTACTATTGACATATGCTTAAAAATATAGTAATAAAAAAAATCAATGCACATGTTATGTAATCTCTATAACATTTAAAATACAATTTAAACAATAAAAAATTACGCATTATTTTTTGAACTCTAAAATAAGTTTGCACCTGAAATTTTTTTACCTTCTAAGCTCATATTAGATCTATTTTGATATACTAAGAATCTAAAAGATGAAATCTCTCAAAATACCAATTTCTTTTTAAATGCAAAATTAAAGAAAAAAATTAAACTTTAATAAAATTAATTTACCTTCAAAGTTAAAATAAATCCATACTTATAATTAGCGAATTGGAATTTCAATTTATTAAAGCTAGCCTAGATCCATATTAACTCCGAATCTATCAAGCCCCAAGAGGGATCAAATCTCTCGAGGTGAAAACCTCTTTTTTTAGTGAAAAGCTTCGAGAAAGGTTTTCACC
>APFE030300614.1:82188-98914 GCA_000404065.3 Pinus taeda | reverse complement strand
TCCCTTTGTCTCTCTATATCATCCCCAAAACATACACTCTCTTTCTCCAATATATCTATCTATCCCCCGCTCCTCCTCTCCCCCTCTCTCTCTTTATATTTCCCTTCTCTCCCTCTCCCCCACATATATCTCTTGTCCCTCCTATTGTCCTCTATCCCTCTCTCTCTCCACCTTTCTCTCTCTATTTCTTTCTTCTTACCTCCCTCTCTCTCACCCTCCAACTCTATTACTATATCCCTCTCTCTCTCCTCTCTCTTTCTCTCCCCCATTCTCTCCACCTCTCCTCCTTTGTCTCTTTATCTCACCCCCAAACATACACAATCTCTCTCCATCTCTCCCTTGTCATTCCCTCTCTCTCTTCACTTCTCACTCTCTATGTATTTCTTCTTCCTCCTTCTCTCCCCTCCAATGCCAACTCCATATACCTCTCTCTCTCCCTCCCTCTCTCCTCATCACTCTCAAGTTTGCTCTCTCGTACTTCCTCTCTCTCCCTTTCTATCCTACCTCCCTCTCTCTTCCCCATCTCCCTCTCTCTCTCTTTTCCCTCCAATCCTCTCTCTTCCCCCATCACTCTCATCCTCTCTCTCAAGTCTTATCTCTTGTTCTTCCTCTCTCTCCCTTTCTCTTGTACCTCCCTCTCTCTTCCCCCATCTCTCTCTCTCTCTCTCTCTCTCTCTTTAATCCTCTCTCTTCCCCGATCACTCACACACACTCTCTCTCTCTCCAACTATGTTACTATATATCTCTCTCTCCTCTCTTCAATCCTCTCTCTTCCCCCATCACTCACACACACACACTCTCTCTCGAACTATGTTACTATATCCCTCCCCTTCTCCTTCTCTCTCCTTCTCTCCCCCCTTCTCTCTATCTCTCCTTCTTTGTCTCTTTATCTCACCCCTAAACATACACACTATCTTTCCAACTCTCCCTTATCACTCCCTCTCTTTCTCCACTTCTCCCTCTCTATGTCTTTCTTCTTCCCTCCCTCTCTCCCCCTCCAACTCCATCTCTCTATCCCTCCCTCTCTCCTCCTCTCTCTCATCCTTCCTCTCTCTCCCTTTCTCTCCTACCTTGATCTCTCTTCCCCCATCTCTCTCTCTCTCTCTCTCTTTCTTCCCTCCAATCCTCTCTCTCTCTCTCTCTCTTTCCAATCCTCTCACTATCTCACTCCCGCTCTCCTTCTCTCTCTCTCCCCCCTCCATCTTTGTGTCTCTCTCTCATTCTCTTACACTTCTCTACCTCTCTCACTTATCTCCCCCTCTCTCTCTTAATTCCTCCTCTCCCCTCTCATTCAATTTATCTCCATCTCTCCCTTGTCACTCCCCCTATGTCTCCAACTCTATCACTCTTTGTCTTTGTTTTTCCCTCCCATATATTTCTAGAGTTAATATATATAATGATATATTAATATATATTATAATATAACAAATTTAATATTGTATTAATCCAAAGTTATTTAAATTTAATAGTATTATATTATAATATAATTAATATGAATATTAGATTTAATAATAATAATAATAATAATAATAATCTTTTAATATTAATATTAGGGTTAATAATGTTTTTTTGGCATGATATCAATAATAATTTGGCTCATGGTATTTGGCCCATAGGGTTCACCTCAATAAAACCTCTTTTTTGAGTGTTAGTAAGTATGGATAGGTGCATGGAGTAAATATAAAAAGAGGTTTTATTTATTTACCATACTTCTCGTTTATTTATATTTTTATTTATTTATCATCTCTTTTATTTACCATGGTATTTGGCTAATAGGCTTGGTATATAATTAATGTTGATTTCTAATCCTATTTGATATATTTTTATTTATTTATCGTACCTCTTTAAACTTCTTTTATATTTCTTTATTTACCATACCTCTTTTATAAATATGGTATTTGGCCCATGGTATTAATAATTATTTGTCCCCCATGATATTGACCCATAAACTTCACTTAAATAAAACCTCTTTTTGAGTTTTTTAAATATAAAAAAGTTTATGAAATAAATATAATTTATTTATTTATAATGTCCAGTAACTATTAAAAATAGTCTTACCAAACTAAAAAAATTTATTTTTAATATTTGAGCCTGCTTTATAAACAAGTCTTTTACATAATCATGACGTTGAAATAAATCCAATTTATGATTAACAAATTTGAATTTCAATTTATTAAAAAAGGCAACTCCAAACACATTTTTTATGTGTAGTATTTTACCCTGCTTTATAAACCAGTCTCTTCCATAATCATGACGTTGAACCTAATGCCTCCTCTACCGAGGATCTAATTTCTTTTTTGTTTTGGACTTTTATCATATCATTTTGTCGAACCTTACGTCTCTTTTCACACTATCTAATTTCTTTCTTGGGACTTGTGTTTATATGTTTACAAATTTTTAACATCGTAGAAATCAGCTGGAAAATGCTATGCATTCATCTTACTACATACAATTCATGTCTTTGTGGTTTAGCTTGGTGTCACATTTGATAAGGAGTTCCTCTCGCATTTCTATATCTGGGTAGTACCTTTCATACGGCGCTTTGGCATATTAGTCCAATGAAGAAAACCAAACCTTCGCTCGCTTAAGTTGACAATCGTGCACCATAATGGAATATGGAGCTTGTCATATTGGGGCCTCCCATCCCATCAATGATGGAATTATATTCAATTTTTTTTTGTAACTCTCAACATCTTTTGTTAAAATGATGGAATTATATTGAGTTTTTTTCGTAACTCTCACCATTTTTGGTTAAAATGATTAGAATTCGTATCAAGTGATTAGGATTTGAAATTCTTACTTTTCTTCCCACATATCAAACCTTTCAACCATGATTAGGATTTGAAATTCCTACTCTTTTCTTTGCATATCAAATCTTTCAACCATGATTTTCAACGTGGTTTAGGTGGGAGGTTTTTATTTCACTATATATAACAAGTTTTTTAAAGTTTGTGGTTTGTGCTTTTTTTAAGTTTGTAGGTTGTAGTCTACCTATGATATGTTTTTGGAGTTTTCTTTTTGGCATATTTTCTAGTTGAATTTGCTTAGAATTCATAGGGATTTGTTGGAATATAGGTTTGAGTAGTGAATTCTCCATAATTCGAGTGTCGTAAGAGTTTTTCAGAGTGTTGCATCCATATATGCAGTCAAAAAGGCATTTTAAACAACAAAACATCAAGATTTGACCAAAAATTGTTTCATCGGATTTCAACCAAAAACTCCAAAACATAGAATAGTTAGACAACATTGTTTTTAAAAGTTGAAGAGTAGTTTTATCACTTTGGAAACATTAAACTATTTCCATAAGTTTGGAGGGTGGTTTGGGCACTTATCAAATGATGGATAATGAGATGCTATAAGTGGTAGAAGTAGATCTACTACTTGGACACCCAAATATGCAAAGAAATGTATAGACTGGAATAGATGGGAGGATTTATTAGCTGGGTATTTTAATCTACAAGGAGGAGGCACAAGAAATCATATAGGCATGATATGCTTGTTGGCTTACAATGATGATTAATGGTAATTTGCTAATGAGAGAACACATTAATTTAAGGATTGCAACTAAGGTGTGGCCTTAAAGATGAGAAGTGGCATAATAGTGCTAAAAATGCTGGAGAGATATAAATCTATTTAGAGAAGTTTAAAAAGAACTAGCAATAAATGACCACACATGTACTTCCTCGAAAATCCCAATCTGGGGAAAACCAACTAATAAAATATTCTATTAGTGTCCCTTGGCCAAACCTCCAAGCGGTCCAAGTGAGATTCATTGATGACGTCATTGGCACGTTGCAATGAATTATTCCCAAGTCTTTTAAAGACTTCATTACTTCAACCCACATGCACAAAATCATGGAAATCCTAAACCATTTGCCAAAAACCACCACTATTTTATCTAGTAACTTCGACTCTTTCACCTAGTCAAGTTTCACCTAACAATCCCCCCTTAAACCTTGACTTGGGGTTTGAAAGTTTATATCTAGGGTATCATGGAAGGGGTCATGTCCCCCTACCACCTAGATCTAACTCCACACTTTACTAGTACTTTCCCAAAAGGCATGCATGCCTTACCATGCCTTATGGTCGTATGACCATTTACGTGCAATAAAAACAGTTGCGAACTTTATTATAAATTATTATTTTATTATTATTATTATTATTATTATTATTGTCGCCATCCTGACACTTATTCCACCATCCTCTCAACTGGGAACACCTAATTCTGTCATCACCTAGTCATATACATCCTTTGGTATTGACTACTAAACCAATGGCCATGGCATCATCCACTAAGGAGGGCAGAACCTCATCATAGTGAGTGGAAGGTAAGTTAGTTACATCGAGTGAGAATTTAGATGGAATCAATGGTGACAAGGCCTATTGAAGGAACTAACATGATATGGGAGCTAAAATAGTGCATGAACACCCTAGAGTGTTTAGTTCAAGTTGTAAAGCCTAGCGATTTGTAGGATGTATTCCCCAAGGTTGTTTTAAAACGTATTTTTCATGCATACATGTTTTAATGGGGTAGCACATGAACTCGTCACTCTCTTGCATAGAGAGGCTAGATGACGATCAATTCATGAAGTGGACCACTCAAATAGGTAAGAGGATGATAGATCTATTCATATGATAACTTGAAGGGGAATTTTAAATGTTATGATGTGTGGTGGTTGATTAACCATGGACGAGAAAAAGTGTCCTACAAAACTAGTGGATATATTGATTGGTTACTCTTGTACTTCGAGAAAAAGTGTCACACAAAACTAGTGGATAGAGTGGTTGGTTACTCTTATACTCTGAGAAAAAGTGTCCTACAAAACTGGTAGATATGGTGATGGTTACCCTTATATTCTGATGGATGGTTATTTTTTTATATGAACATCAAGAAAGATATTGGGACCAAGTAAATCTTCCCAAGTCAAGCTTAAAGGGGGGATTGTTAGGATAGTGAAGGTAACTTAACTCTATCATAGATTCAATTTAGCTTGGAAGTTTAGGAGTTTGAGGTTTCTATGATCCATGATTTTCCATGATATTTTCATGTTATATAGTTTATTTTAAGCACATTTAAAGGCATGATCAATCCATTGTTAATCCTCTTTAGGCCAATATGAGGGCATAGTGAAAAGGAGTAGGAGATTGTAAACATATCAAAACGTTTGTTGGTGGTAAAATAAAAGGCCTCACCATTTCTCCTTGGATGTAACCCATATTGGATGGGCCACTTAAATTTTGTCTCTAATGTTGTGTTTATTTGTGTGCCTATAATAATTTAATTTTTTCCTCACTTTTTATAACAATACAAGGTGATATTTTATCTGCCAAAGTTTTATAAAGTGTTGAGGAATTTTATTGTGCCTCTACAACCTAGTATGGGGATCATGTTGTAGACGAGATTTAGATCAAATAATACTAATAATAATAATGATGATGATGATGATGTTAGCTCAATGAAAAATAATAAAAGTAACAATTAAAAAAAACCGATATTAAAAATACTAAGTCTATTTAATTCAATTGATTATATTGCAATTTTGTTTTTATTAATAATATTTTTTTAACATTAACTGAGAACATTTTTGCATTAGAGAGGCTCAACATAATTCTTAGTAAAGTTACATCCCATCAAAATCTTTTCATATCTACGACATAATCACATGATCTTGGTATAATTGTTCAACCATCTATTGACAATGTTACATTTTGCTTCTAGGATGATTAAGTAGCAAGCCTGATTTTTCTAGCTATATATTCGCTAAAACATATTGATCAAAAAACAAATTTTATGTGACATGACAAATAAAATTGAAGTATTGGGTGACCACTCTTCTACAATGCGTTTTTGTCTTGCCATGTTCCCATTTTTAGTCTCCCAAAGATCATAAGCTCTTCTAACGAAGATTTTATATAGTCAAGTTTGTCTTTGATCCTTTCATAGCTGAGTCAGAAGGGACCGCATGGTATCTGAGATCCCATATATTTCATGATTCATGTTAGTGGGATTAGAATCCAACTAGTTTCTACTTCCCCCCTGAGTTATGGATTCAAGGCTATCAACTACCAGATGTAAATATAGACCAAATATATGAGGATGATGGAATTGTTAATTAACTTCAATTATAGTGACAATTTCCCTTTCCCTTTCATTGAATCCCAAATTTAGATAACACGATAACACAATTATAACCCAAGGTACCGAAATAGACATTGAATTTTTAAATTCATGCACATATTGAATGAACTTAATATCAAACAAGCCTAGTATCCAACTGCAATGTGGGAAGAACCCAACTAGGGTGAAACAAATTGTAAACAACCACACCATCAATGAAAATACCCATAACAATCCCCAAAACCATATAATCCTCTTTAATGTTACTACGAGTTGGTATTCCTTTTCTGAGCAACACCCAAGACCCAAAATGACTCCTAATATGTTTTGATATTCCACCCAATTTTCAGGACTTTGCAGAAAATACCCAAGGGAAACACTCAATTAGAAAAAAACCAACAATTATATCTCATGTAAGAATTCACCCTTACCTGACAATGCCCTACTTTAGGATTTTTCCCTATTTCCCAAATCTAGTAAATGAATCTTTTAGATACCTCAACAAGCTCTAGAAATGCTAAAGGTGCTACAAAGTCTCAAGATGCCACCCTTTTATCCTCTTATCCATATTTTATAAAGAGATGTGACATCTTGGAAAAAATTGGAGCATACCCTAATATGATGTCGCTCCCCTAGTGAAGATTTGGGAAACAAACCTCCCACATCCTAGAAGTACACCAATTTCACTTGCAATCAAACCAAGCCATAATTTGAATGATAAACCCAATATCTACCATCGTCCACCCCACGTTGTATGCCCACCAAATATTCAATGATCGGACATAGGCTCATCACTCTACTCCTCCCTAAACGTATGCAAACGACCCTTGGATTCTCTCCCAAGATGGGCTCTAATTGCCACGACTGAAGGTGCATGACTATGATGGGGCAACCTCCCAATATGATGAGGAGGTGTCACTCCCATTTTTTTTGAATAAAACGTGTTATTATCATTTTTATTTGAACTTTTCTCAAATACCTTAAGGTAGCAAGGCCCTAATTGACTTCCCCTCACATATCATTTCTTTTTTAGGGAGAGACTAACCTAGATTAGCCATCATATCTTCCTTGAAATTATTGATTTCTAACACATGAAAATATTGTCTCCCAAGAATATAGTGGAATAATTGATAATCATCTTAAAAATATGTGATAACTTGATATTGAGGGGTTGTGAACCATCAATTAAATGAGATATTATGATTAAGAAATCCCCACTGATGATCGCATTCAAAATCAATAGTTTAACTAGTTGATTCACTCCTTTAAGGAGAAAGCACATATGATTTTGCAACATTGTTGAGCTAAAGCCTCTATTATGTTTTATAATTGTTCATTGTCCATATTATTCGCAATATTTTCGATCTATTGCACTAAATAATATAGGAATTCTTGCACATGAGTCTGTAATAGCTTAATATTGATTTAAGATCTCATTTTCAGGTCAAGTGGTATAAGAGCATTTGGTTTTGGTTTTGTTAAAGTTCGATAAGCTTGTGCTGGATTTTGAATGCTAACTAGATTAAAGCTTAGACTAGGAGAAGGAGAACTTGTTGAGGCTAATCTAGAGGTTGGAAGAGTCTATTCTTAGAGGATAATGGTAGAAGAAATTCCATTGGGGTTAGAATCTCAATTTATAGAAATTTTTAAGGCACTCCAAGCCATGGTGGAAGAGATGTATCTGGAGTTTAAGAAGGGTCGAGGTGAAAGCACTTCAACACCTAAACTAGACAACGGAGCAGAGGAACCTTTTCTAGTTTCCCCTCTAGAAGGCAAAGGGAAATGGGAAATGGCTCCTCCACCACCTCCTCCATCATCACCTTCATCATCCTCATCATCTTCTAGCTCTTCTAAGAAGAAGATGAAAAATTCCTTGATCAAATTAGATGTGAAGTTTGATTTGCCAATTTATGATGGAGAACTTAACCTAGAAAAGCTAGATAATTGGATAAGACAAATTGATGTATATTGTAGGGTACAAAATGTTGATTCATAAAGGAAGAAGATTTAGCTGGCTAGCCCTCAACTTGGAGGAACTGCACTAGTATGGTGGGAAGGCAAGACACAAGTTGATCTGAAAAACATAGTAAAATAATTTCTACCTGGAATGAATTTGTTTTTGCTATCAAAAAGAAATTCTATCCTTTAGCTTACATGCAACAGGAAATGATGAGTTGAAAAACTCTTCGTCAGTTGAAGGGTCGAAGTGTACAAAGTTATACTCAAGAATTCAGAAAGAGAGCTTTAACTCTAGGTATATCATTAGACTCACCTGAGACTTTATTGAAGTATACAGGTGGCCTTCATAGATATTTAAAGAATACTATTCTCATGTTTAATCCCACTAGCTTAGATGATGTATCAATTCAAGCCACACATCTAGAAGCTAGAGGTAAGAATGTAAACCCAGAGGTTGGGGGATCATCTAAATATTATGTAAGAAAGAGTAAGGAAAAGAAGAAACTGAAATGGAAGGAGAGGAAAGCAAACACTGTAAAGAAGGATAAACCTTCATGCACTTATTGCAAGAAAGAAGGAAACGAGGAGGCACATTGTTGGTTTTTGCATCTAGAACTGAAACCTAAGAAGTTCAGTGGAAAGAAGAAGAAGAATGTTACTACTATTTAGCAGGACTTGGGATCACATTCAGGTGATGAAACAACAGTTACAGCGACACGTACTAAAGGTAAAGATTATGAAGCATCCACAAGTAATTCTACACAATCTATTGATAATGAAAATAATGAGAGGGAAAGAAATGAGCTTTTCGTATTAGAGTAATTTCCAAGCACAATAAGATTGATACTTTATTTGAAAGTGGATCACAAGTAAATTTGATTTCTGAAACAATTGTGAAGAAGTTGGGATTAAAAAGAAAACCTCATGAGAAGCCATATTCATTAGGTTGGGTGTGTGATAAAACAAAGCTACAAGTAACGAGACAATGTAAACTAAGGTTTGCTATTGGATCAACATTTGTAGATGAGGTTGGGTTAGATATAGTTCCATTGGATATATGTGGTATTGTTTTGGGAAGTCCATACTTGTATGATAGGAAAGCTATTTTCTATAGATCAGAATAAGTATCAACTCACTAAATATGGAATAGAATATATTGTAAGAGCTCATAAAGTCAAAGGTAACTATTCTCTCATAAATTCAGGGCAGATGAAAAGAATTGTGAATTCAAGTAAGCAGTTTTTACTAATGGTTGTAAAGGCAAAGGATCTTGAAAAATCCAATGCATTTGAAGGTTGTGATTGTAAATAGAAAGCTGATTTAATTAAAGTTGTTTTAGAGTATGATGTTCTATTTTAAAAACCAAAAGGTCTGCTACCCAAGCGAGAAATAGTACATGATATTTATTTGCAGCAAGATGCTCCATTACGTAACATTGGAATGTACAGGTTGTTAGCTTTAGAGAATGCAGAGATAAAGAAGTAGGTACAGGATTTGCACGATAAAGGGTTTATACGACCAAGCACATCACCATGTGGATCTCCAATCGTGCTGGTGAGAAAGAAAGACAGTTCGTGGAGAATGTGCATTGATTATAAAGCACTAAATAAAATAACGATCAAGAATCATTATCCTCTTCCTCGTATTGATGATTTATTAGATCAATTGAAAGAAGCAATTTACTTTTCTAAGTTAGACTTACGAAGTGGTTATCATCAAGTCAGAGTTGCAGAATAGGATGCATGGAAGACTGCTTTTAGGACAAAGCAAGGACTTTATGAGTGGTTGGTTATGCCTTTTCGCGTAACTAATGCTCCTGCTACATTTATGAGAGTTATGAATGATGTACTGATACCTTTTATTGATGATTCGTAATTGTTTATTTAGATGATATTGTTGTTTTTAGTAAGACATGGGAAGACCATGTGAAGCATGTAAAGTAGACTTTAGATGTTTTAAAAAGAGAAAAATAAAACTGTCAAAATGTGAATTTGGCAGAACATCTTTAAATTGTTTGGGTTATATTGTAGGGGGTGGTGAATTGAAGATAGATCCCTCTAAGATTGAATTCATTGTGAACTTGCCTAAACTCAAATCTGCTACAGCGTTTAGGAGTTTCCTAGGGGCAGCAAAATACTAGAGAAAGTTTATTGCTAACTTCTCATTGGTTGCCACTCCATTACATGATTTAATAGGATTGAAACAAGTGTTTTAGTGGGGAGGCAAACAGCAGAAAGCCTTCGACTCCTTAAAAGAGAAAATCAGTACATCACTAGTATTAGCACTGTTAGATCTTCAACGTCCATTTGAGATTGAGACAGATGCCAGTGACTATGCCATGGGAGTAGTGTTGATGCAACACGGAAAACCCATATGCTATCATTCTGAGATGTTTACTTTTGCAGTAGTTAATTATCCCACATATGATAAAGAATTGTAAGCATTGGTACAAAGTGTGAAAAAGTGGAAACATTACGTAATGGGTAAGGAAACAATCATACACATAGATCATCAACCACTTCAATATTTTCACTCACAAACTAAATTGTAGCAATCAAGACATTATAGGTGGATGGGTTTTCTACAACAATTTCATCTTGTCATTAGATATAAGAAGGGAATACACAATAAGGTTGCAAATATGTTGTCAATACCAATCATAAATGCATCTACTATACTTAAGCATAACTCAGTAATGCATGAAAGTTACCTTGAACAATATGCTCAAGATATAGATTTTAAAGATGTATATGCAACTTTAAGTCATGGCAAGCAAGTAGAAGAATTGGATTAATATGTAAAGGACCAACTCTTATATCATTTGGGAAAGTTATGCATTCCACAAACTGAAAGAGTTAACATAATTCGAGAAGCACATACTTCTCTAATATCAGGTCATTTTGGTGTAAGTAAAACAATTGCACAATTGCAAAGGTTCTGTTATTGGCCAAGAATGCATGAGACGATTTCTAGATATATCAAAGGGTGTACTATGTGTGCTACAAGAAAACCAAGTAATAGAAAATTAGGCTTGTACACTCCACTTTCAATTCCTTCTCGTCCTTGGGAAAGTGTTTCCATGGATTTTATTGGGGGGTTTCCAAAGTCTAGGAAAGGTCATGATTATTTGTATGTTGTTGTGGATGGGTTCAGTAAAATGTGTTTTGATACCATGTAACAAGCAAGTTATAGCTGAACAAACATCAAAATTGTTCTTTCAGAATGTATGGGTTCATTTTGGGTTACCCACTTCTATTGTATCTGATTGAGATTCTCGATTTGTTGGGATGTTTTGGTCAAATCTATGGGAGTTGATGGACACCATATTGAAGAAGAGCACAACATTTCATCCACAAATAGATGGTTAGACAAAAGTGGTCAACAGGACAGTGATCAAGTTGCTTAGAGGCTATTGCAGTAAGCATCCCAAGCTTTGGGATGAGCATTTGTGCTATGTGTAGAATGCTTACAACCGTGCCAAGCACTCTTCTACTCAGAGATCTCGTTTTGAGACTTGTTTTGGTTTTATACCAAAGTCTCCCTTCGATTTTGTCTTTGGTAAAGACATAGTAGTTGATGGACACAGTGATGTGGGCAAAGCAACCAAGTTCATTGAGAAAATCCAAGAAATTCACCAGGCAGTATAGGAACGTATGGAAAAAAGTCAAGCCAAGTACAAGGCAAGACATGACAAGCATCAAGTTGAACATAGTTTTCAAGTTGGTGATCAAGTTTGGCTGTACATCAGCAAAGAAAGAATGCAAGGTGAAGGTAAGAAGATAAAATCAATAAGGTATGGACCTTTCAAAATACTTGATAAAATTGGTGAAAATGATTTTCGCCTTGATTTTCCAACTTATATGTAGATCTATTCAGTTGTTAATGTAGAAAACTTGAGATTGTATGAACCTTCATTGATTGAAGATCCTGAAGAGAAAGTCAGTTACCTTCTATTGGGGATTTGTTGCCTGATTATCTCAATGAGTTACAGGAGGACACAGTTCTGGACAGGAAGGTAAGAGTTACACGTCAAGGGGATGTTGAGTACCTGAGACTGGGAAAAGGTTCAAATATAAGCAAAGCATGATGGATAGAAGTTAAACAAGTAAGGGAGTTGTACCTCACTTGATCGATGCCTAAAAACCAATGTTTGGTGGTCCAAAATCTTTTCAGTGGGAAGGCATTATCCAAAATAGATCCTAAAACCTCTTAAGTCTTCAATTGTATTTAAATTGGGAAAATATGTTTCAAAGTGCGTTAAAGAATTATCGCATCACAGCCTTTTATGGCACCGGAGAAATATATGTTTAAACCATGAAAAATAGAGTAGAACATCAAAACCTTCATCGCATTCCATATATCTATATATATTATCTATATATATATATATATATATATAATTATATATATATAATATATATATATATTATATATACACTACAATGGAGCTTCATTATCGCATCAGGGAAAAACCAAAGCGAAGTGTTAAAAGACTGTGGCCTTTGAAGAATTGCGACAACGATCAACACAATTTAACAAGGACCATTGATTGAGCACACAGATCAACGGTCTAGATCAACTACCAATATCACATCACATGGAACCAATGGGAAGTTAAAACGTGTGTATGTTGAATACCTGCAAACTGCAGGATCGAGAGATCTCATCATCCAATGGATATCGGTTGCTAAAGTAATCGGACTTTAATTAAGAAATCAGAGCCGAACTTTAATAGATTGGGAGTTTATAATTCCCATCAGGTTTGTAATGTTGGTTAAGTGTTGAGTAAGTTGTTCACCTAAAATTGCTGCGGACCGTCGGATCCACTAAGTGTAGATCAACAACGAAGGACTGTCGAGCAAGTTTTGTTTGATCGAGAAGACATCAACCGTCAATCTGATTGCGGAAGACTAACAACAAAGATTTATTTGCATCACAAACATTAAATGGGGTTGTAATGAGCGTGAATGAATGTGATATGCGATTGCGATCAGGGCGGACCTGAAAGGAATTATAAATGTGACTATATAAAATTTGAAGTCCGATAATAAGTGTTTTCCTATGTATTTTTGTATATTCCCGCTATGGACCAAATACAAAGGGATTATGATTGTAGCGCTTGCGATTTGTGATAGCGATGCAACAATGGACCTGATAGGATTATAGGTTAGATTCAATATCATTTGAAGTCCGTCTTGGCATAAATTCCCATTGTTTTGGTGTATTTCTTTATGTAAATAGAGGAACATATTCTCAGGAATTTAACCCGTGCCAGTGGTCCTTTTCGTTTGAAAACAAGTGGCCACCATACCTTAGAGTGTTTTACAATGATTCTTTAATGCTCAACAGGGAGTTGAACGGACAGATGCCAGGAGCCAGAAAGCCCAAGTATGTAGATGAATGGACAGATCCGAGAGGCTTAAAAGCAGCTCTATGTCAGACAAAGAGGGGACAAAGAAGACAACAAGAGAAAGCAGAAGATAGAGAGCAAGAGGGAGAGTCTGTGCACTCTTTTAGACTTGAGGATTTTGAGTAAATCCCTGTTGTTTTGTCACTGTTGTGTTGAGACTCTATTCGAGCTCACACTTGTAATATTCTACTCTTAACGACATAATATAGAGGTTGACACTAAAATTTGGACTAGGAGACGTAGCCAGGAATTTTGTTGAACTCCTTGATTATTTTTATGTGTTGATCTGTGTGTTTATTATGTTTTATAACTGTTCATTTTCTATATTATTCACAATATTTTCGATCCATTGGACTAAATAATTTAGGCATTCCTACACTTGAGTCTGTAATACCTTAATATTGATTTAAGATCTCATTTTCAGATCAGTTTTACTGTGGGAAGTAATATTGGATCTTATCTATCTGGGGACACTTATGAGTAATATGGTCCTTTCATATTGTGCAAGGAAAATGGTTCTTTTTATTTATATTTTTCATTCCAACCCTAATGATCTCTTGGGTTTGAAGTGCTCCATTTTTAGTGTTTGAAGTTTCATTAGACTTGTTTTTCTTCTTTTTTCCTCTAGTTTGTTGAGAATTTTTTGAACGGGTGAATTGCACAAAATTCACCTTGAAGGTTTGAATAGGAGCACTAGGACTTTGAGTGGTAGGATTAGCAACTGGGGCATTAGAAGAGACATTCATTTGGCCCATATGAGTGGTTAACTAGCATATGTTTCTTGAGGATACAAACCCCATCACACCATCAATGTGTGATTTGGGCTTTGGTTTTGATACATCATTCAATGATTGAGGAACACTAGAAATGATTCCATATAGTGTACATGCTTGCGAATAGATCAAGTCCAACTAGTGGTCATGCATGATAGCTTGTTCCATTGTTTGGGCTCCTAACTTCTCTACATATTCAACAATCCTAATTAAGAGAGACTTGGTAAGCCACTCACAAACTAACTCATAAGAAAATGTGGTTATGAATAGGATTCATCTCTACCTCCACGCATGGATGTGATTCGAGATGTGGGTGGAGGTATCCTAATAAAATTTAGTGATCTTATAAATTTCATTTTCATTCCTAATAGGTAATTGATAATGGTTAACAAAGGCATGTGCTAAGGAAATAAAGTTATTACTAGTGATGCTTTGAAAAGCAACGTACCATTTGACAACATTGCCAATAAGAGTGCGCTGAAAGGGTATGTAGCTTGATGTTATTTTCCATGAAAGAGTTATATGAGAACCATAGGTGGTAAGTGGTAATGTGAATTATATGGTATTTTCTAGGATTACCATTGAACTTAGGAATGTCAATGGGAATTTTAGGTGGGATCGCTAGCCATGAAGGGTTTTCCTTGATGGGATCATTCATTAAATTAGAAAGATAAGGAAGCATGAGGGTTACTAAGAAGGTGTTATCACTGTGACAAACATCCTCCAAACATTTTCCTACACTTGAATTTTGGAGCCTCCTTGTCATCTTATGATATGTCGTTTCAAATTGTTCATAGTCACTTCATGATTGATTTATGTTTTTCTAAAGACCCTAAGTGTTGAAAACCACTTGTTTACACATGCTTAGGTTTTGATGAATTCATAAGCACACCCCTTTTTAGCAAGTATAACAGTCAATATGTACCTCGAAGACAGGCATTGCATAGTCTTGGAAAACAATGGTTGTGTAGTCTTTGGAAATAGTGCTTGCACAACCCTTAGCGACAATAACTGCACAGTCCTTAGTGGTAGACACTACACAACTCTTGGACATTGTACAATCCCCGAGGACAGTAATTATGCAGTTGATATGTATAGTAATTGTGCAATCCTTATTCATAGTAAATGTGCAATTCATGTTGATAGTGAGAGTCAATTTTTTATTTAGTGTTGTCACACCTCTTAGTAACATCCACCTCACTCTTGTCTACTCTCCTTGTATAAAGAGTCTAACTTAGAGCTCCTTTCATAGTAATATTTCACTTTCGAGATTTGTGTACATCGGAGCATAACGAGAATTCTCCCACTCTCACTTGCAACTATACTATCATTCCAGTGAGTTCTCTCAATTGTCTCTTGTTGGCTTGTATGGGCCTGACCCAAGTTCAGAGGTGATTTAACCAAGAAAATCCCGGTACTACTGGCCCTTTCGGTAATAGTCTGTGGAACGCGGACTGATGTTTCACCCAAAGTAGTATGGGAGGGTTCTAGAACCAGGTTTCTGCACCATGGGGATGTCTGATGAGCTTCTCGCAGCTCGCGGCTGGACCCTGCGCGCATGTTGCTACGCACACCTATTAGGCCCTTGCAACCTGTGATGCTGTGATCCAGGTGGATGTTGGTGGCCACCCACATATCCCATTTGGACGCCCGCAATTGTTTCTTTCAGCATTTTCAGTTTCCTTAATTGTAGCACAACTTACTATTTTGAGCAGTTTTTTCGGGTCCTGAACTTCCAGAGTCGTTTTGAGGCCCTAAACGGTGTTTTTTGGGAAATCTGGGGGCAACATGGGTCCATGGACCCATGTTGCCCTTCCCAAAGTGGTAGTTATCGGATAGATCTTTCTAACGAGCTATCATACGCGTCAAACAGAGATCGTATGCCAAAGTTATGACCTCGCGAAATTGATGTACCAATTTACCCAAAACGGGGCCCACAATTTGGCGTTTCATCTTCTAGGGTTAGGTTTTGGAATGTGAAGGGTTTTCCATTGTTTCTCAACAATAAATAGGCCTTCAAGCCTCATTGTAACAAAGTTTTGAACGGTTCAGAGGCATGTAGCCGCACATCTCTTCTCAGAGATAAGCTACCATCTCCCTAGCTGGTTTATTTCCAATTCTGGTTGTAAGCATATTTCAGTATTTTCCATTAATGAAATGAAGTATTATTTCCGCTGCATCTCTTTATTTTATGGTTATCGCATCTCTGTATTTATGGTTATCTCTGTAATCTATTGCGTTCCTGTTTAAATCCGGATCAGTGGTATCAGAGCGGTCTGCTTTTTCTCGGTTTTTCTTTGCATGTCCCCGACGAGGTCAGGATATAAGGAGTTACGGCTTGAACTGGTCGAACCTTTGCCAGACCAGCCTCGAAAATCCCGACGGCCTCCCATGGCGGATGAGAAGAAAGACGAGGGGGCAGGAGATCCTATCAAAATCTTGCTCGAAGAAGCACTCGAGCGGCAA